>OY740789.1:621329-769293 GCA_963514005.1 Raja brachyura
ACACGGGGAGCGGCAGAACTGCAGCACTGCTCAAGGTAAGTTTTGTAACACACCTACTCTAACTTCAGAAAGCCCTTGCTTTCCCTCTCTCCATCCCCTCGCCCTTCACAGTTCCCCCACCAGTCTTACTGTTCCCACCTACACTCTATCTCTGTCCTGCCACCTCCCCTGACACCAGGCTGAAGAAGGGTCTCGACCCGAAACATCGCCCAGAGATGCTGCCTGTCCCGCTGAGTTACTCCAGCACTTTGTGTCTACTTCGACAAGTAGGAGGAGGTGTCTGAGAGTTGTCGCCGGGCCTCAGCTAGACTAGGTCAGCCAGACAGAGGTCCCCGTGCCAGACTACCACGGCACCTCCCTTGTAGACGGTTTGGATAATGTCGGGGTAGCTGCAGTCTGTAGAGTGAGCGGGGGGCTGTATGTTCAGAGGGGGTGAGGTTAGGATAGATAAAGGGGGTAAAAGTTGAGACAGTCGACGTCACGCCGGCAGTTAGAAATATCGAGGTCTAGAGAGAGTAGACGTCTCTCTCTAGACGGGAGACCAAGAAGCATCAGTCTGAAGAAGGGTCTCGACCCGAAACGTCACCCATTCCTTCTCTCCAGAGATGCTGCCTGTCCCGCTGAGTTACTCCAGCATTTTGTGCCTTATCTTCTGTGATGTGACGTTACTCTCCTCCCTCCCACTACCCCTTTGAGAGTCTGTTTTGGACTCAGCATTACGCCCTTCTAGACAACAGCTGCCGTGAATACCTCTTCCTCTGTGACTTCTTCATGTTGACCAGAAACTCCGCTCAAGATCTCTTCAACGCCATCATGGGCAAAACCCTCAGCATGTTCTTGGTGACTTTAAGCAGGCTCTGGCCGCTGGTGGAGAGAAGACTTACCCTTGCATTTGGCCTTCCCTGCGGACAGGCTCCATGCAGGAAGAATGCTCCCCATGTTGGTGGAAGTCCAGAACCGATGGTCACAGTTTAAGGATAAGGGGTAGGCCATTTAGAACAGAGATGAGCAAAATAAATATTTCACCCAGAGAGTTGTGAATCTGTGGAATTCTCTGCCACAGAAGGCAGTGGAGGCCAATTCTCTAGATGCTTTCAAGAGAGAGTTAGATTTAGCTCTTACGGATTACGGTATCAAGAGATATGGGGAGAAGGCAGGAACGGGGTCCTGACTTTGGATGATTCGCCATGAACATATTTAAATGGCCGACCCCTTATTCTTAAACTGTGAGCCCTGGTTCTGGACTCCCCCACCATGGGGAACATTGTCCCGGCATCCGGCCTGGCCAATCCCTACAGAATTGTTCTATGTTTCTGTAAGATCCTGATGTGTGACTCAGAATGGTCTCTGTGTAATGCCCCTTCAGAAACACATGGACACCTATGCTGCGGGTTGCTACGACAGTGTCGCCGTTTTCCTGTCCATCCACATCATCCTCTGCTTCAAGGCCATGACGACAAAGCGGAATGTCCCTGCTGTCGACAAGTAAGTGAAGCACAATGTCCAATGCTGTAGACAAACACCGCCTCATATTACACTCGGGCAGCTTGCACCCCAGTGGCATGAACATTGATTTCTGAAGAAGGCAGCATCTGTGGAGAACATGGATAGGTGACGTTTCACAGAGTGCTGGAGTAACTCAGCGGGCCAGGCAGCATCTGTGGAGAACATGGATAGGTGACGTTTCACAGAGTGCTGGAGTAACTCAGCGGGTCAGGCAGCATCTGTGGAGAACATGGATAGGTGACGTTTCACACAAGTCCAAAGAAGGGTCTCGACCCGAAACATCACCCATTCCTTCTCTCCAGAGACGCTGCCTGTTCCGCTGAGCTACTCTAGCCTTTTGTGTCTATCTTCAGTTTAAACCAGCATCTGCAGTTCCTTCT
Organism: Raja brachyura; assembly: GCA_963514005.1. Next base: position 623,216 of record OY740789.1, read on the forward strand.
TACACATTGACTTCTCTAGCTTCAAGTAAGCCTTGCTTTTCCTCTCTCTCCTTCCCAGTTCTCCCACCAGTCTTACTGGCTCTGACTACATTGTATCTCTGTTTGCTTTGTCACCTTCTCCCACCGAAAACTGATCTATTCTACATTTCCCACACCCTACACTTCCTTATCTATGTATCTCCCTCTCCCCTGACACCAGTCTGAAGAAGGGAACTGCAGTGGCCAAGTCAGTGGATATTTTTAAGGCAGAGATAGATTCTTGATTAATGCGGGTGTCAGGGGTTATGGGGAGAAGGCAGGAGAATGGGGTTAGGAGGGAGAGATAGATCAGCCATGATTGAATGCATTTCGTTGTCTCTGTACTGTACACTGACAATGACAATTAAAATTGAATCTGAGATGCTGGTTTAAACCGAAGGTAGACACAGAATGCTGGAGTAGCTGAGCGGGACAGGCAGCATCTCTGGAGAGAAGGAATGGTTGACGTTTCGGGTCGAGATCCTTCATCAGATTTGTGTGAAACGTCACCTATCCAAGTTCTCCACAGATTCTGCCTGACCCGCTGAGTTACTCCAGCACTCTGTGAAACGTCACCTATCCATGTTCTCCACAGATGCTGCCTGACCCGCTGAGTTACTCCAGCACTCTGTGAAACGTCACCTATCCATGTTCTCCACAGATGCTGCCTGACCCGCTGAGTTACTCCAGCACTCTGTGTTTAAACTATCTGGGCTAATACTTAATTTAGGGGAGAGAATCTAGGAATCGTGATGCAGCGCCGAACAGGCCCTTTGGCCCATCGGGTCCATACTGTCCAAGCACCACTGATCCTACACTGATCCCATTGTAATCTCCCCCACATTCTCATCGAATTCACCCCCAGATTCTACATTTACAGGTTTACAAGAATGATTGCAGGAATGTGTGAGTTAACATATGATGAGCATTTGTCGGGACTGGGCCTGTACTCACTGGAGTTTAAAAGAATGAGGCGGGACCTCATTGAAACTTACCAAATAACGAAAGGCCCGGATAGAGTGGATGTGGAGAGGATGTTTCCACTAGTGGGAGAGTCTAGGACCAGAGGGCACAGTCTCAGAATTAAAAGACGCTCCTTTAGGAAGGAGATGAGGAGGAATTTATTTTGTCAGTGGGCGGTGAATCTGTGGGATTCGTTGCCCCAGACGGCTATGAAGGCCAAGTCAGTGGATATTTTTAAGGCAGAGATAGATTCTTGATTAGTGCGGGTGTCAGGGGTTATGGGGAGAAGGCAGGAGAATGGGGTTAGGAGGGAGAGATAGATCAGCCATGATTGAATGGAGGAGTAGACGTGATGGGCCGAATGGCCTAATTATGCTCCTATCACATGAGCTTATGACCTTACATTGCACCTACATCTGGGGTGTCACGGTGGCGCAGCGGTAGAGTTGCTGCCTGACAGCGAATGCAGCGCCAGAGACCCGGGTTCCATCCTGACTACGGGCGCTGTCTGTACGGAGTTTGTACGTTCTCCCCGTGACCTGTGTGGGTTTTCTCCAAGATCTTCGGTTTCCTCCCACACTCCAAAGATGTACAGGTTTGTAGTTTAATTGGCATGGTAAATGTAAACATTGACCCTGTTGGGGGCGCTGTCCTGTACGGGTATGGCTGCCCAGCCTGCAGCTGTCCGTTTTTTCTCTCTTTTTGTTATTTTTAGTTAGTTGAGTTTTCTGTTTTCGGAGTCCGAGACATTTTTATGTGAGGGTGGGGGGGGGGGGGGGGGGGGTGGGGGGAGGGAGGGGGGTAACTGCTTTCTAGGGTCCCTACCTGGTCGGAGAGGCAGCTTTTAACGGGCTGCGCCGTCGACCCGACCTCGCGGTATACCAGCGGGCCTGGAGCGGCGTTTCCTGGGGGGACCGCCCAGAGCCACGGCTTCGGCAGCGGCTCAGCGCTGGAGCGCCATCGTTGGGCAGAGCGGAGCGGGTGACACCTTGCCTGGGTCGCCGCGCTGGAGCTCCGGTCAGCTGAAGACCACACGTCAACATCGCAGAGCTGCGGGACTGTGGGTCGCCGCGCTGGAGCTCCGGTGAGCTGAAGACCACAGGTGAACATCGCGGAGCTGCGGGACTGTGGGGTGGCTGGCCGCGGGCGGCGGCGCTGAATTTCAACTTTAACGTCGGGAGCCTGGGATCTCTCGGCGAGATCGCCAGTTGTGGAGCTCCATCCAGCACGGCCTGTTGGCGTCGGATGCCGCGGTCTCCAGCAAGGAAGCGGCCGTTACAGGCACCCCGAGCCGCTGAGAGGGTTCTCCTGACACCGGAGCACGAACACCCGGCGAAGAAGGGCCTGTAACATCGGCCCCCATAGCGGTGACTGTGGAGGCCTCAATAGGCCTGACTATGGGTGAACAAGGGGATGGGGACTGGACTTTGGGCCTTACCTCATAATGGGAACCATTGTGGGGGGATGTTTTTTATGTTTATTGTTAAATTCTTTAATGTTATGTCTTATCTTTATCTGTGTGCTGCACGGCAAGACAAATTTAACCACACCAATCCTTTGTCCTTTGTCCTATTGGGTATAGGACAGTGTTAATGTGTGGGGATCGCTGGTCGGCGCGGACCCGGTGGGCCGTAGGGCCTGTTTCCGTACTGTAACTCTAAACTAAACTACACACCAGGGTCAGTTTACAGAAGCCAATCATTCTACAAGCCTGCAGTCTTTGGAGTGTGGGAGGAAACCGGAGCATCCGGGGGGGGGAAAGCCATGCAGGTCACGGGGAGAACGTACAAACTCCACATCGACAGCAGCCGAGGTGAGGATGGAAGCGGGGTGTCTGGGGCGGTGTGGCAGGGGCTTTGTGGGGCAGGGACGGTGATGTTCGGCCCCTTTACCCTGATGTCCCTGTCTCTGCAGGAGAGAGCCACTGATGACAGCAAGGAAGTGGAGAGTTTCCAGCAGCCGCTCGGAGCCCGCACGCAGGTGGGACGGGGCGGGGCGGGACGGGGTGGGGCTGGTTGTGACCACATGGGACAGGAGTGGGGTGATGGGACAGGTCTGGATGGGGTCAGACTGGACTGGTGAAGGTGGGGCAGGACGGGACTACGATGGGTTCGGAGAGGAGGAGAATGATGGGAGCTGGTTGGGCTGGTTCTCACCTGTGATAAACCGCCGAAATGGTCTATTTTTGCACTGTAAATAATTGTGGAGGGTGACTGAAGCTCTGAACCTATGGCTCCAGTATCTTTGCTCTCACCCCGAGCACCAAGGTGTAAGCGGCCGAAGGAGCGCATCCCTCGGGACAGCCCCCACTCTCCCCCCGGGGTCATAGAAACAGAGAAACATAGAAAATAGGTGCAGGAGTAGGCCATTCAGCCCTCCGAGCCTGCACCGCCATTCAATATGATCATGGCTGATCATCCAACTCAGTATCCCGTACCTGCCTTCTCTCCATACTCCCCCCTGATCCCTTTAGCCACAAGTGCCACATCTAACTCCCTCTTAAATATAGCCAATGAACTGGCCTCAACAACCTTCTGTGGCAGAGAATTACAGACTCACCACTCTCTGTGTGAAAAATGTTTTCCTCATCTCGGTCCTAAAGGAATTCCCCCTTATCCTTAAACTGTGACCCCTTGTTCTGGACCTCCCCAACATAGGGAACAATCTTCCTGCATCTAGCCTGTCCAACCCCTTAACAATTTTGTAAGTTTCTATAAGATTCCCCCTGAGTCTTCTAAATTCTAGCGAGTACAAGCCGAGTCTATCCAGTCTTTCCTCAAATGAAAGTCCTGACATCCCAGGAATCAGTCTGGTGAACCTTCTCAGTACCCCCTTAATGGCAAGAATGTCTTTCCTCAGATTTGGAGACCAAAACTGTATGCAATACTCCAGGTGTGGCCTCACCAAAACCCTGTACAACTGCAGTAGAACCTCCCTGCTCCTATACTCAAATCCTTTCGCTATGAATGCTAACATACCATTTGCTTTCTTCACTGCCTGCTGCACCTGCATGCCTACTTTCAATGACTGGTGTACCATGACACCCAGGTCTCGTTGCATCTCCCCTTTTCCTAATCGGCCACCAATCAGATAATAGTCTACTTTCCTGTTTTTGCCACCAAAGTGGATAACCTCACATTTATCCACATTATACTGCATCTGCCAAACATTAGCCCACTCACCCAACCTATCCAAGTCACCTTGCAGCTTCCTAGCATCCTCCTCACAGCTAACACTGCCCCCCAGCTTCGTGTCATCTGCAAACTTGGAGATGTTGCATTCAATTCCCTCATCCAAATCATTAATATATATTGTAAATAGCTGGGGTCCCAGCACTGCGCCTTGCGGTACCCCACTAGTCACTGCCTGCCATTCTGAAAACGACCCGTTTACTCCTACTCTTTGCTTCCTGTTTGCCAGCCAGTTCTCTATCCACATCAATACTGAACCCCCAATACCGTGCGCTTTAAGTTTGTATGCTAATCTCTTATGCGGGACCTTGTCGAAAGTCTTCTGAAAGTCTAGATATAACACATCCACTGGTTCTCCCTTATCCACTCTACTAGTTACATCCTCGAAAAATTCTATAAGATTTGTCAGACATGATTTACCTTTCGTAAATCCATGCTGACTTTGTCCAATGATTTCACCACTTTCCAAATGCGCTGCTATCCCATCTTTAATAACTGACTCTAGCAGGTTCCCCACTACCGATGTTAGACTGTAATTCCCCGTTTTCTCTCTCCCTCCTTTTTTAAAAAGTGGGGTTACATTAGCTACCCTCCAATCCTCAGGAACTACTCCAGAATCTAAAGAGTTTTGAAAAATTATCACTAAGGCATTCACTATTTCTGGGGCTACTTCCTTAAGTACTCTGGGATGCAGCCTATCTGGCCCTGGGGATTTATCAGCCTTTAATCCATTCAATTTACCTAACACCACTTCCCGGCTAACCTGGATTTCACTCAGTTCCTCCATCTCATTTGACCCCCGGTCCCCTGCTATTTCCGGCAGATTATTTATGTCCGGCTATGGCCACCCTCCGCCCACCTTCCCCCTGTGAGGCTGCAAGGTGACTTGGATAGGCTGAGTGAGTGGGAAAATGCATGGCAGATGCAGTATAATGTGGATAAATGTCACTGGCTGTGGGTCGGCAGCGCCCACACACATGGGGTGCGGCTCTGGGTGGGCAGTGGACACACACACGGGGAAGAAAACCCAGCAACATCCCCGTCAGCTGAGTTGGGGACAGTCTTGTCCCTCCGCCCACCCCCACCCCGAGTCACTGACTGCGCTGCACCGGCACCGTCACCCCCCCCCCCCAACGGCACCGTTCCCCCCCCCCCACGGCACCCGAACCCCCCCCCCAACTCTCCCCCACCCGACTCCCCCCCCCAACCCGACCCTACCGCCCCAACTCCACCCCCCCCCACGGCACCCGAACCCCCCCCCCCCAACTCTCCCCCACCCGACTCCCCCCCCCAACCCGACCCTACCGCCCCAACTCCACCCCCCCCCCCACGGCACCCGAACCCCCCCCCCCCCCAACTCTCCCCCCACCCGAACCCCCCCCCCCCAACTCTCCCCCACCCGACTCCCCCCCCCCCAACCCGACCCTACCGCCCCAACTCCACCCCCCCCCTCCCGAAGAAGGGCCGGCTGTTCCGGCAGCCGTGGTATGTGTTTACCTGGCATTCACCGCGTGTACCCCAGATGGTGTTGCGTGGTGCCGCCCTCACCCCAGTCCGTAGCCCCACTCGGTCATGACTGACCATGGGTGATGCATGCTGGTCAGATGCCAGCCTGGGCGATGTCACATGGAGGACAGACAGGCTGTTCCCCATGCAGCACGTCCCCCCCCTCTCCACGTCGCTGATTGATCCAAAGGAACAGCAGGGCCGTTTCAGTTTGGCACCAGTGCCGTCGCTGCCAGGAGCTGCCAGAGCGAGGTTGTAGACAACGACAAACTGTCTTAGGGGCTCCGACTCCGGATTTTCTTGAGGTTTACTCCTGGAGCCTTTTCCATGACTGGATACGGCCACAAGGCAGTGGAGGTTTTAAATCCACTGTGGAAGTTTTCCCTCTCCTGGATGGACTGCCTTCCCAGGCTGACGGATGAGCCCCATCTGCCCGAGACTCGTGCGGTCGGGAGCGTCTACCTTCCCGTGCAGGTCTATAGCAGCTGTCCACTGCCCACAGGTCTATAGCAGCTGTCCAATGCCCACAGGTCTATAGCACCTGCCCACTGCCCACAAGTCTATAGCACCTGCCCACTGCCCACAAGTCTATAGCACCTGTCCACAGGTCTATGGCACCTGCCCACAGGTCTATAGCACCTGCCCACTGTCCACAGGTCTATAGCACCTGTCCACAGGTCTATAGCACCTGCCCACTGTCCACAGGTCCATAGCACCTGCCCACTGTCCACAGGTCTATGGCACCTGCCCACAGGTCTATAGCACCTGCCCACTGTCCACAGGTCTATAGCACCTGTCCACAGGTCTATAACACCTGCCCACTGCCCACAAGTCTATAGCACCTGTCCACAGGTCTATGGCACCTGCCCACAGGTCTATAGCACCTGCCCACTGTCCACAGGTCTATAGCAGCTGCCCACAGGTCTATAGCACCTGTCCACTGCCCACAGGTCTATAGCACCTGCCCACAAGTCTATAGCACCTGTCCACAGGTCTATAGCACCTGCCCACTGTCCACAGGTCCATAGCACCTGCCCACTGTCCACAGGTCTATGGCACCTGCCCACAGGTCTATAGCACCTGCCCACTGCCCACAAGTCTATAGCACCTGTCCACAGGTCTATAGCAGCTGCCCACAGGTCTATAGCACCTGTCCACTGCCCACAGGTCTATAGCACCTGCCCACAAGTCTATAGCACCTGTCCACAGGTCTATAGCACCTGCCCACTGTCCACAGGTCCATAGCACCTGCCCACTGTCCACAGGTCTATGGCACCTGCCCACAGGTCTATAGCACCTGCCCACTGTCCACAGGTCTATAGCACCTGTCCACAGGTCTATAACACCTGCCCACTGCCCACAAGTCTATAGCACCTGTCCACAGGTCTATGGCACCTGCCCACAGGTCTATAGCACCTGCCCACTGTCCACAGGTCTATAGCAGCTGCCCACAGGTCTATAGCACCTGTCCACTGCCCACAGGTCTATAGCACCTGCCCACAAGTCTATAGCACCTGTCCACAGGTCTATAGCACCTGCCCACAGGTCTATAGCACCTGCCCACTGTCCACAGGTCTATAGCACCTGCCCACAGGTCTATAGCACCTGCCCACTGTCCACAGGTCTATAGCAGCTGCCCACAGGTCTATAGCACCTGTCCACTGCCCACAGGTCTATAGCACCTGCCCACAAGTCTATAGCACCTGTCCACAGGTCTATAGCACCTGCCCACTGTCCACAGGTCCATAGCACCTGCCCACTGTCCACAGGTCTATGGCACCTGCCCACAGGTCTATAGCACCTGCCCACTGCCCACAAGTCTATAGCACCTGTCCACAGGTCTATAGCAGCTGCCCACAGGTCTATAGCACCTGTCCACTGCCCACAGGTCTATAGCACCTGCCCACAAGTCTATAGCACCTGTCCACAGGTCTATAGCACCTGCCCACTGTCCACAGGTCCATAGCACCTGCCCACTGTCCACAGGTCTATGGCACCTGCCCACAGGTCTATAGCACCTGCCCACTGTCCACAGGTCTATAGCACCTGTCCACAGGTCTATAACACCTGCCCACTGCCCACAAGTCTATAGCACCTGTCCACAGGTCTATGGCACCTGCCCACAGGTCTATAGCACCTGCCCACTGTCCACAGGTCTATAGCAGCTGCCCACAGGTCTATAGCACCTGTCCACTGCCCACAGGTCTATAGCACCTGCCCACAAGTCTATAGCACCTGTCCACAGGTCTATGGCACCTGCCCACAGGTCTATAGCACCTGCCCACTGTCCACAGGTCTATAGCACCTGTCCACAGGTCTATAGCACCTGTCCACTGCCCACAGGTCTATAGCAGCTGCCCACTGCCCACAGGTCTATAGCACCTGTCCACTGCCCACAGGTCTATAGCACCTGCCCACAAGTCTATAGCACCTGCCCACTGCCCACAGGTCTATAGCAGCTGTCCACTGCCCACAGGTCTATAGCACCTGCCCACTGCCCACAGGTCTATAGCACCTGTCCACAGGTCTATAGCACCTGTCCACAAGTCTATAGCACCTTCCAACAGATCTATAGCAGCTGTCCACTGCCCACAAGTCTATAGCAGCTGCCCACTGCCCACAGGTCTATAGCACCTGCCCACTGGTCTATAGCACCTGCCCACAGGTCTATAGCACCTGCCCACTGCCCACAGGTCTATAGCACCTGCCCACTGCCCACAGGTCTATAGCACCTGCCCACTGCCCACCACCCCACCCATTGGCTGAGTAACAACAATGGGTTTAAACTTTAAACCAGTTCACGATCAGTGCGGGTTATTCACAGTCGACAGCAAAGTGGTCTGTACCTCAGTTCCCCGCTGTTGCTGGTAAGTTACTGTCTCCGCTCCCGGCAGCTCACAGCCCAGTGGTGTGAATATTGCTTTCTCTCACTTCAGGTGGCCCGGCATTCTCTCTCAATTTAATTCAACTTTAATGTCATTGCACAGATACAAGTATGGGTACAACGAAATGCAGTTTAGCGTTGGTTCGCAGTGATAGCAATAGAAAAATAAATACAGAATGCAGACAATGTGGACGGAGAGACTGGAGAAATCTATCGGCAGGACTCCGAGTTCAGCAGTGTGATGGTGTTATTGTAGAAGCTGTTCCTCATCCTACTAGTGCGGGACCTGAGGCTCCTGTACCGCCTCCCTGATGGTAGGAGGGCAAACAGTCCATGGTTAGGGTGGGAGGGGTCTTTGAAGATCTTCCCGGCCCACTTCCTGGGATGTCAGGACTGTCTTATGAACAAAGACTGCATAGACTCGGTTTATACTCTCTAGAATTTAGGAGATTGAGAGGGTATCTTATAGAAACTTACAAGATTCTTAAGGGGTTGGACAGGCTAGATGCAGGAAGATTGTTCCCGATGTTGGCGAGGTCCAGGACAAGGGGTCACAGCTTAAGGATAAGGGGAAATCCTTTAGGACCGAGATGAGAAGGAATTTTTTCACACAGAGAGTGGTGAGTCTCTGGAACTCTCTGCCACAGAGGGTAGTTGAGGCCAGTTCATTGGCTATATTTAAGAGGGAGTTAGATGTGGCCCTTGTGGCTAAGGGGATCAGAGGGTATGGAGAGAAGACAGGACGGGATACTGAGTTGGATGATCAGCCATGATCATATTGAATGGCGGTGCAGGCTCGAAGGGCCGAATGGCCTACTCCTGCACCTAATTTCTATGTTTCTATGCTTCAGACACTGTTTTCGGTGGAGGGCATTCATGGCAGGGAGCGGGGCACCGATGATGTACTGGGCGGTTTTCACCACCGTTGTAGTGCCTTCCTGTCTGCCACGGTGCAACTGCTGTACCATACCGTAAAGCAGGTGGTCAGGATGCTTTCGATGGTACAGCGGTAAAAGTTGGTCAGGATCTGGGGGGACAGGTGGGCTTTTTTGAGCCTCCTCAGGACGTAAAGGCGCTGCTGTGCCTTTTTGATCAGCTTGGAGGTGTTGCTCAAACGTTGCCCTCTCTCTCTATCCCCCACCCGTCGCACCAGATTCTCATTTTCACCAAACACCTTTATCATCGTCACTTTGTTTGCATATCTTTCATTCATTCTTCTTTATCTCTCCACATCACCATCTATATCTCTCGTTTCCCTTCTCCCTAACCAGTCTGAAGAAAGGTCTCGACCCAAAACGTTACCCATTTCTTCTCTCCAGAGATGCTGCCTGTCCTGCCGAGACTCCAGCATTTTGTGTCTATCTTCATAATCCTCCTGTCCTTCTGCTTCTACCGACTTCCCCCTTACGCGCATCCCCCCTCCCCGCCTTTCCCCCCTCCCCGCCTCTCCCCTCCCCGCATCTCCCCCCTCCCCGCCTTTCCCCCCTCCCCGCCTTTCCCCCCTCCCCGCCTTTCCCCCCTCCCCGCCTTTCCCCCCTCCCCGCCTCCCCCCTCCCCGCCTCTCCCCTCCCCGCATCTCCCCCCTCCCCGCCTCTCCCCTCCCCGCATCTCCCCCCTCCCCGCATCTCCCCCCTCCCCGCCTCTCCCCCCTCCCCGCATCTCCCCCCTCCCCGCATCTCCCCTCCCTTCTCCCCTCCCCCTGCTCTCCTCTCGTTGCATCTCCCTCCCCCTCTCAGCCCCTACGCCCCCTTGCCATAACCCCCCCCTCGCCTGCATCCCCCGTGCCCCCGCTCTAATGCATCTCCCTCTCTCCTCCAGCCCAGCGCACCGCTTGACTCGGGGATGATTGAGCAGAAGGGACCGGGACACCGCCAGGGATGCGGTGCTCTATCTGGAAGGCGGAGCATCTGCTGTGTACACAGAGAGAGAAAGGCCACTCGGCCCACGAGTTGCTGCTGCCTCACAGCACCAGGGACCCGGGTTTAGATGCTCACTCCGGGCGCTGTCTGTATGGTGTTTGTACGGGCTCCCCGTGACCGCGTGGGTTTCCACCAGGAGACATTTCGGGGCTGAAGAAGGGTCTCGACCCGAAACATCACCCATTCCTTCTCTCCAGAGGTGCCGCCTGGCCCACTGAGTTACTCCAGCTTTTTGTGCCTGTCTCAGGTTTGTAGGTTAATTGGCTTCTGTAAATTGGGTGACATTTCTGGTCAAGACCCTTCTTCAGACTGGTTAGGGAAGAAAGGTCTCGAACTAGTCCCAAACTAGTTGTGAATCTGTGAAATCCTCTGCCACAGGAGGAAGTGGAGGCCAATTTTCAAGAGTTAGATTTTGCTCTTAGGCCTAACGGAATCAAGAGATGCGGATGATCAGCCATGATCATATTGAAGGGTCGAATGGCCTACTCCTGCGCCTCATTTTCTATATTTTTTGTGATATCCCGCACCCATGGACATTTCCAAAGAGGAGGTCGCCTCGTAGTGTTTAAAAAAAAAGAACTGCAGATGCTGGTAAAACACAAAAATGCAGGAGAAACTCAGCGGGTGAGGCAGCATCTGTAGACACTAGACAACAGGTGCAAGAGTAGGCCATTCGGCCCTTCAAGCCAGCACCACCCTGGTCGCGCTCTCATCTTGCTGCTACCACCGGGAAGAAGGTACAGGAGCCTGAAAACTGCATTGGCCGTACATCCATTAAACACTCCAACCTCCAAATACTCTCCAAACTATAGAAACTGGGGGCAATTATCTTTTGACTTTGCACTTTATTTATGTGTTTGTTTTTATATACACTGATTTTGTTTTGTGTTTAACCTGGGTTTTACAGAGCCGTGTGCTGCTGCAAGCAAGTATTTCATTCTTCTGTTTCAGGGCATATGTCAACAAACCACTCTTAACTCTAACATTTAGTTTAGAGAAACAGGCCCTTCGGCCCACCAGCGATCCCTGCACATTAACACTATCCTACACACACGAGGGACACTTTAAACGAGGGACTACATGAGGGACTACAATCCTGGCCTAAGCTCCGAATTTTATAAAAAATGTATGGTCTGATCCCCCCACGCTTACAGACACTGTATATGTATGCTTTTATTCAACTGAAGCGGAAAAAGCATTTGATCAGGTGGTATGGACATATCTATTTTCGGTGATGGAAAGATTCCAACAGGGTGAGAAGTACTGCACATGGGTTAAACTCTTATACACTAACCTAACAGCTAGAATATTAACAAACCAAATGTTATCAACTACATTTAACTTATCAAGGATGCCTGCTATCCCCGTTATTATTCGCTCTCGCTATTGAGCCATTAATAAAAAGTGTTAGAGCCCATCCAGAAATATACGGGTATAATACTAAAGACACAGTGAATAAAATGTCTTTATATGCAGATGATGTATGTAGATGGTTTTGCATGCAACCAATAACATAGTTACCTCAGTACCATTAACCCCGCCTAGTTAACATCAATCATAACACCTTCCCCTTCCTGGATACGGTTCACTAGAAGAATGTAGCCAGTATTTGAGGATGTATGTAATACCTTGTGCTATCATTAAAATGTGTTGAACACTTTTAGAGTTTGTAAATTGCTTATTTACATGGTGTCAGAAGTGGGATACTGGGGCAAAGGTCAATGTTTTGTCAATAAATCTTTTCAACAAGATAAGGACTAATGAGGCCTTGGTCGCTGACAATGCTACACTGCATGCCTATGGTGGAGAAATTCTCAGGCCTGTGGGGAGGGCCACTTTAACTTGCAGGCTACAGAAGGCCACGAGAAACTTGATTTTTTATGTTTTGAACTCTGACTGTGTTACCCTGCTGGGAAGCCGTGCGTGCCAAGATCTTGGCCTGGTGTCCTTCGACCACACGGTCCACAAAGTGCAACTGTCATTTAACCCGATTGCAGAATACCAGGACCTGTTCAACGATGACCTGGGAAAGTTACCACTGACATACCATATTTCCATTGACCCAAATGTACATCCCGTGGTCCGCGCACCTCACAGGGTGTCCCACGCCATGAAAGACAGGGTCGAGGCGATGCTTAACAACATGGTCGACAAGGGGGTGCTAGAAGCGGTCAGCGAGCCCACCGATTGGGTCTCCACCATGGTTGCCACGATAAAGAAAGACAAGAATGAAATACGTGTGTGTATCAACCCCAAGGACTTAAACCTTGCCATCAGGCGACCACACTACCCCATGCGGTCTGTTGAGGACGTGGCGGCTCAGGTCGGGCAAGCCACCGTCTTTTCGGTCCTAGACGCTAAGAACTCGTTCTGGCAGATCCCGTTGGACACAGCATCTTCCGACCTGACAACCTTCGCCACACCATTCGGCAGATTCAATTTCCTGCGAATGCCATTCGGCATCAATTCCGCTAGTGAGGTGTTCCAGCGAACGATGGAGCAGATATTCTCGGGCCTGCCATGTGCCATCATCGTGGATGACATCTTAGTCTATGGGAAGGACATTGCCGAACATGACCAGAACCTCCGCCGCGTCCTGGATCGGGCGCGAAAGGCCAACCTGAAGCTGAACCCAAAGAAGTGCCGGTTTCGTGTCTCAGAAGTCACGTATGTTGGACACGTTTTCACCTCTAACGGACTAAAACCCGACCCTTTGAAGGCAGCGGCCATCTCTGAGATGGCAGCCCCCACCGACGTGCCAGGTCTACAACGTTTCTTGGGCATGGTGAACTACCTTGGGAAGTTTGTACCAAATCTCAGTGAGCTGAGTGCTCCCCTGCGGCAGCTGACAAAAAAGGATATCGCCTGGGTCTGGCTCCCACAGCGCCAGCAGGCGTTTGACTGTCTCAAGTCGAAGCTGATTAACACTCCGACGTTGCGATTTTTTGATGCGAGTCGCCCCATCACCGTCACATGTGACGCTTCTAAGTTCGGCCTGGGCGCGGCATGCCTCCAATCTGTCGATGGATCGTTACATCCTGTCTCCTATGCCTCCCGCACCATGACGGACACCGAGCAGCGGTACGCTCAGATCGAGAAGGAGCTGCTTGCGGTGGTGTTTGCCTGCTCCAAGTTCAGAGACTTCCTGTTTGGCAGCAGATTTACAGTCGAAACCGACCACCAGCCACTGGTGACAATCCTGAACAAGCCGATTCATGCTGCCCCTGCCAGGCTGCAGCGTATGATGCTGCAGCTCCAGCGCTTTGATTTCGACATCGTCTACAAGAAAGGCACCGAGATGCACATCGCAGACACGTTATCGCGCGCCCCGCGGGCCTCCTGTGCTCGCCACCCCTACGAAACAGAGGACTTGCTCGTACTGGGCGTCAATTTTATTCCCACCAAGCAGCTGCAGCTTTTGGCCGAGCACACCGCTGCCGATCCAGTTTTGCAACGGCTTGCGTCTGTGATTAAATCAGGGTGGCCAACAAAGCGCTCCGCTGCACCGCCTGAAACACAGCCCTTCTTCCTGGTCCGTGACGAACTGGTGCTCCAGAATGGCGTTATCGTTAAGGGACATAAAGTGGTGGTCCCGTCCTCCCTGTTCGATTCTTACTACTGCGCAGCCCACAGCGGACACCCCGGGGTCGATGCAACACTCGCCCATGCTCAGTGCCAATTCTACTGGCCTGGAATGGCCAAATATATTCGAGACCGTGTTTCTGCCTGCTCCACGTGCAACAGTCTTGCTCCACATCAGCAGCGACAGCCCCTGCTGCAACAGCCCGCTCCTGCCTTGGCCTGGTCCTCGCTGGCTGCCGACATCTTCGAGTGGCGTGGTAACCACTACCTTGTCCTGGTCGACTCGTACTCAAACTGGTTCGAGGTGGATTTGCTGACATCCCTCACGTCGGAGATGGTGATCCGGAAGCTGCGGAAACACTTCTCCACGTTTGGGTCCCCTGTCAGGCTGCAGACTGACAATGGCAGGCAGTTTACCAGCCGTGAGTTCAAAAGTTTTGCTGACAAATGGAATTTTGTGCATTTCACCAGCAGCCCGGAGTACCCACAGAGCAACAGCCTTGCTGAACGGGCCGTCCGCAGCGCCAAGCTTCTGATGGAACAAGCGAGACTGTCTAACTCTGATTTGTATTTGGATCTCCTGAACCTCAGGAATGTTTCCAGAGATCCGGCCATGGGGTCCCCTGCTCAGCGTCTGATGTCCAGAACAACCAGATCTACCATCCCGATTGCCCAGCGCCAGCTGAAACCTCGGGTGCTGGAGCCTGCCTCTGTGCAGAGGCGCATTCAAGAGAAACATGACAGCCAGCGGCGTTCCCACGATCGGTCGTGCAGACCACTCGATCCTTTGTTGCCTGGACAGGTTGTTCGATTGCAAACCGCCAGTGGTCACTCCCGTCTGGCTACTGTGGTTGGGGTGGCCGACTCACCTCGTTCGTATCTGGTCGACTATGAGGGAACCATCTACCGTAGAAGCCGACAACACCTGCTTGCGGTTAATGAGCCGAAGCCGCAGGCCCCGGGTCCCTATGCCCCGCCGCTCTCATACCAGCAGCCGGCTCCTGTCCCAGCCAGCGTTCCCTGCATGCCTCGGTCCCCATATCGAGCGCCCGGTTCCCCTCTGCGCGGGTCACCTGTTGGCGGTCGCGGTTCTCCCTCCGCTGTTCCTCCAACCCCACCGCCCTTCCCTGGTTCCCCTGCTGTCTCGGGTCCCCCTGTTTTTTCTGCTCCTCCGGGGGAAGGGGGAGGCATCCGTACGCGCTCGGGCCGGATCAGCAAGCCACCTGTTCGTTATGGCGATTCTGTTTAATTCTGTTTAATTCTGTTGTAGTGACAACGGTCTGTTTCTTTTAAATTTTCTAAGGGGAAGGATGTAGATGGTTTTGCATGCAACCAATAACATAGTTACCTCAGTACCATTAACCCCGCCTAGTTAACATCAATCATAACGCCTTCCCCTTCCTGGATACGGTTCACTAGAAGAATGTAGCCAGTATTTGAGGATGTATGTAATACCTTGTGCTATCATTAAAATGTGTTGAACACTTTTAGAGTTTGTAAATTGCTTATTTACAATGTATCAATATACATTACAGACCAAGAAACTAGCATTCCAAACCTATTAAATCTAATAACTCAATTTGGTTTGTTTTTGGGATATGCAATTAATGGGAATAAAAGCTAAATCATGCCAATAACAAAACTCAATTTACATACATTGCAACAATCCCCTTTTAAAATAGTCAAGGAAAAACTTAAATATCTAGGAAGTTATGTAACTAAGACATTGTTAGGTACATTGTTAGGCCCCAACGACAACGGAGACCCGACAAAGAAAAGGTCGGGTCCTCTGTACAGGGAAAAGATTTTAAAAGTTTCACCCACCCCACCCCCTCACACATACCCAGTTAAAAAAAGAACACTATAGCTACACTCAAACGAGACAAGAAAATAAAAAAAAGACAGACAGACTGCAGAGGCCGCTGCGACGTGAGTCGCGCCGCCCACCCCTGTTTTTACCGCACTTATCGTACCTCTTCCAATCAATCCCCAAAAATGTTTTTTTTAAGTTGATTCCATTGTTACAAGCTTTATTTGGGATTATAAGAATCATAGAATTAGCAAAAAACATATGTAAATCAAAGACAAATGGAGGTTTAGCTTTACCAAATTTTTTGTTTTATTTCTGGGCAGTCAATATTAAAAATATGAATTTCTGGTTGGAAGAAATGGATCAGCAACCAGACTGGTTAAAGATGGAAAAGGAAGACTGCTTGCCTATTGAAACTGGCTCGAATATGTTAGCTCCCACAAAATAGCACAAACAAACCTATAGTGAAAACCCTATAATATATAGTGGTATACGAATTTGGAAACAATTAAAAAAGACTTTAAAATTGGATAATTGATCACTCTTTCTCCCCATTGTAAACAACCCTTTATTTAAACCCTCTATGTTGGATAAAGGTTTTACACAATGGAAAAGATGGGACATCTCTATAGGAAAGGCACTTTTCTTTCATTTCAGGAGTTACAACAGATTTATGGACTACATTCAAATAAATGTTTCAGATATTTTCAACTTGGAGATTACGTTAAATCAAATACACAAGATTATAGAACTAGGGAACCAGAAATCCTTGATGAATGTTTGAATAAACATCTTAATACAGAAAAATTAATATCTCATATTTATAATACCCTCTTAGATAGTGAGGTCCCGCTGACGGAATTATTTAGACAAACATGGGAAAATGAATTAGGCCAACCTATAATGAAAGATATTTGGGACGAAAGTCTACAACTTATACATCAATGCTTGTTAATGCCAGACATGCCTTAATACAATGTAAGGTATTACACAGGCTACATTACTCTAAAACAAAATTATATAGAATCTTCCTACATATCTCTCCTTCGTGATTAATGTCAGCATTTAGAGGCTAACTTAACTCATACCTTTTGTAAATTGTGTAAAAATCAAACATTTCTGGTCGGATATTTTCAGAATAATTTCTGAAGTTGTGAACATCCAATTGGATCCCGACTCAAAACTAATAATATTAGCAATATCAGAACAAAGCCTAAGGCTTACAACAAACCAAATAAACGTTCTTGATTATAGTATAATAACTGGGAAACAATTAATATTAACATTTTGGAAAGGTCCTATAACCCCCACAATTAAAATGTGGATTACGGAAATGCCGGCGACCTTACATTTGGAAAGGACTAGACTTGTCTTATTCGACAAACAAGAATTATTTGATAGAATATGGTCTCCATTTATTGATTTTGTGAAAGGGGAAATTGGTTCAGCACGGGAATCTGACTGAAACTCGAGCTCAGGATTAGATGAATAGTTATGCTTCATAACTTACGGACCTCTTCCAAAGTTGTATTATTGGTAAATTACTCCATTCTTCTTTATCATGCCTTTTTTGTTAATTTCTTACTTTCTATCTATAAAAAAACAAAAAACTAAATAGCAGAGGTAATATAAACTGATAAAGGAGGACCACTCTTATTTTGATAGCTGGATTCCCACCTATTAGCAATGTAGGATTGATATATAAGAAATGTTTGTATTATGATATGCACATGCTTCTAATAAAAATATATATATATTTTAAAAGAGCCAAGAGTGTTTTAGTGTCATATTGTTCTTACTTGCTGCAGCACAATTGAATATAATATATGTTAAAAAACTGAAGATCTCAGAGAAAACCCACGCAGGTCATGGGGAGAACGTACAGACTCCTTAGAGACAGCACCTGTAGGCAGGATCGAACCCGGGTCTCTGGCGCTGTGATGCAGCAACTCTACCGCTGCCCCACCTTGCACCGACTGTTGTATTACAACCGCCTTTACATCATTAAACGATGTTAATGTCGTGGGCAGCTCGAAGCACCCACTCACTGGCTGTCAAAGCAAAGTTTACACCAATTTCCTCCCACCTTGGGTTTGAACCCATTCTCCCAAAGATCCGGTCCACAGTAAACAAATCTGTTGTGTGGCGAGCAAATGCTGCAAACACACTTAAAATGTCTAGAGTCGGCGGACTTTAGGACCCGGGGGAGCCCGGAGCTCAGGACACTGGCGCCCCCGGCTGCTGCTGAAGAAGGGAGATGGTTTCAATCTTTATAAGGGGTTTAAACTTAAGGGGTTGTTCCCGATGTTGGGGGAGTCCAGAACAAGGGGTCACAGTCTAAGGATAAGGGGGAATTCCTTTAGGACCGAAATGAGGAAAACATTCTTTACACAGAGAGTGGTGAGTCTCTGGAATTCTCTGCCACAGAAGGTAGTTGAGGCCAGTTCATTGGCTATATTTAAGAGGGCGTTAGATGTGGCACTTGTGGCTAAAGGGATCAGGGGGTATGGAGAGAAGGCAGGTACAGGATAATGAGTTGGATGATCAGCCATGATCACATTGAATGGCGGTGCAGGCTCGAAGGGCCGAATGGCCTACTCCTGCACCTATTTTCTATGTTTCTATATTTTCACCAAAGTAATTTCTGTTCCGTTGTCGGACGCGATTAACACGTTAAACTGAACGGATCGACAGACAGACGGCTCTGATTTCAGTTGTTGTTTATTTCACTCTTCCCACATACTGGAGTATCCACGATGCAGAGAAAGTCGTGGATAACACATACAGCGAGTTGGTCACACCGCAGGTAAAAGGTAAGAGGACAGAAAGGGAGCGGGTGGCCAATAGCCAGCAAAGCAGTAGACAGATAGTGCAGGAGTCCCCTGCGGTCATCTCCCTACTAAACAGGTTTACCATTTTGGATACTGTTGAGGGAGATGGCTCATCAGGGGAATGCAGCAGCAGCCAAGTTCATGGCACCATGGGTGGCTCTGCAGCACATGATGGGGGAAAAAAGAGGGGAAGGGCAATTGTAATAGGGGATTCAATTGTCAGGGGAATAGATAGGCGTTTCTGCGGCCGCAAACGAGACTCCAGGATGGGATGTTGCCTCCCTGGTGCAAAGGTCAGGGATGTCACTGAACGGCTGCAGAACATTCTGGAGGGGGAAGGTGAACAGCCAGTTGTCATGGTGCATATTAGCACCAACGATATAGGGAAAAAAAGGGATGAGGTCCTACAAGGTGAATTTAGGGAGCTAGGAGATAAACTTAAAAGTAGGACCTCAAAGGTAATAATCTCTGGATTACTACCAGTACCACGGGCCAGTCAGAGTAGAAATAGGAGGATATTGCAGATGAATACGTGGCTGGAAAAATGGTGCCAGGGGGAGGGATTCAAATTTTTAGGGCACTGGAACCATTTCTGGGGGTGGTGGGACCAGTACAAACAGGACGGTCTGCACCTGGGCTGGAATGGAACCAATGTCCTTGGGGGAGTGTTTGCTAGTGCTGTCGGGGAGGATTTAAACTAATGTGGCAGGGGGATGGGTACGAGAGCAGAGAGGCAGGTGGGTGTAAAACGAGGGTAGAAGCAATAGGGAGCAAGGTGAAAAGTAAAAGTGGCAGGCAGACAAAACCAGGGCAAAAATCAAAAAGGGCCACTTCTCAACAAAATTGTATAAGGGGTAAGAGCGTTGTAAAAACAAGCCTGAAGGCCTTGTGTCTCAATGCAAGGAGCATTCGTAATAAGGTGGATGAGTTGAACGTGCAGATAGCTATTAATGAGTATGATATAGTTGGGATCACGGAGACATGGCTCCAGGGTGACCAAGGCTGGGAGCTGAACATCCAGGGATATTCAATATTCAGGAGGGATAGACAGAAAGGAAAAGCAGGTGGAGTAGTGTTGCTGGTTAGAGAGGAGATTAACGCAATGGAAAGGAAGGACATTAGCTTGGAGCATGTGGAATCGGTATGGGTAGAGCTGCGAAACACTAAGGGGCAGAAAACGCTAGTGGGAGTTGTGTACAGGCCACCTAACAGTAGTAGTGAAGTTGGGGATGGTATCAAACAGGAAATTAGAAATGCGTTCGACAAAGGCAAAACAGTTATAATGGGTGACTTAACTAGACGCTAAACTGCATTTCGTTGTACCTATACTTGTATTTGTGCAATTACATTAAACTTGAATTGAATTGAAACTTCAATCTACATATAGATTGGGGGAATCAAATTAGCAGGGGGGCTGAGGAAGAGGATTTTTTGGAATGTATGCGGGATAGTTTTCTAAACCAACATGTGGAGGAACCAACGAGAGAGCAGGCTATTTTAGACTGGGTATTGAGTAATGAGGAAGGGTTAGTTAGCAGTCTTGTTGTGCGTGCCCCCTTGGGCAAGAGTGACCATAATATGGTTGAGTTCTTCATTAGGATGGAGAGTGACATTGTTAATTCAGAAACAATGGTTCTGAACTTAAGGAAAGGTAACTTTGAGGGTATGAGACGTGAATTGGCCAAGATTGACTGACAATCAATTCTAAAAGGGTTGACGGTGGATACGCAATGGAAGACATTTAAAGACTGCATGGATGAACTACAAAAATTGTTCATCCCAGTTTGGCAAAACAATAGATCAGGGAAGGTAGTGCATCCGTGGATAACAAGGGAAATCGGGGATAGTATCAAAGCAAAGGATGATGCGTACAAAGTAGCCAGAAAAAGCAGCATACCAGAGGACTGGGAGAAATTCAGAGACCAGCAGAGGAGGACAAAGGGCTTGATTAGGAAAGGAAAAATAGATTATGAAAGAAAACTGGCAGGGAACATAAAAACTGACTGCAAAAGTTGTTATAGATATGTGAAGAGAAAGAGATTAGTTAAAACAAATGTAGGTCCCTTGCAGTCAGAAACAGGTGAGTTGATCATGGGGAACAAGGATATGGCAGACCAATTGAATAACTACTTTGGTTCCGTCTTCACCAAGGAAGACATAAATAATCTGCCGGAAATAGCAGAGGACCGCGGGTCAAAGGAGGACTTGAGTGAAATCCAGGTTAGTCGGGAAGTGGTGTTGGGTAAATTGAATGGATTAAAGGCTGATAAATCCCCAGGGCCAGATAGGCTGCATCCCAGAGTACTTAAGGAAGTAG
Source organism: Raja brachyura (assembly GCA_963514005.1). The sequence continues at coordinate 644,237 of OY740789.1, forward strand.
CTCCGGAAATAGTGGATGCATTAGTGATAATCTTTCAAAACTCTTTAGATTCTGGAGTAGTTCCTGAGGATTGGCGGGTAGCAAACGTAACCCCTCTTTTTAAGAAGGGGGGGAGAGAGAAAATGGGGAATTACAGACCAGTTAGTCTAACATCAGTAGTGGGGAAACTGCTAGAGTCAGTTATTAAAGATGGGATAGCAGCACATTTGGAAAGTGGTGAAATCATTGGACAAAGTCAGCATGGATTTATTAAAGGTAAATCACGTCTGACGAATCTTGTGGAATTTTTCGAGGATGTAACTAGTAGCGTGGATAGGGGAGAACCATAGGATGTGGTGTATCTGGACTTCCAGAAGGCTTTCGACAAGGTCCCACATAAGAGATTAGTATATAAACTTAAAGCATACGGCATTGGGGGTTCAGTATTGACGTGGATAGAGAACTGGCTGACAAACAGGAAGCAAAGAGTAGGAGTAAACGGGTCATTTTCACAATGGCAGGCAGTGACTAGTGGGGTACCGCAAGGCTCAGTGCTGGGACCCCAGCTATTTACAATATACATTAATGATCTGGATGAGGGAATTGAAGGCAATATCTCCAAGTTTGCAGATGACACTAAGCTGGGGGGCAGTGTTAGCTGTGAGGAGGATGCTAGGAGACTGCAAGGTGACTTGGATAGGCTGGGTGTGTGGGCAAATGTTTGGCAGATGCAGTATAATGTGGATAAATGTGAGGTTATTCACTTTGGTGGCAAAAATAGGAAAACAGACTATTATCTAAATGGAGGCCGATTAGGAAAAGGGGAGATGCAGCGAGACCTGGGTGTCATGGTACACCAGTCATTGAAAGTAGGCATGCAGGTACAGCAGGCAGTGAAGAAAGCCAATGGTATGTTAGCTTTCATATCAAAAGGATTTGAGTATAGGAGCAGGGAGGTTCTACTTCAGTTGTATAGGGTCTTGGTGAGACCACACCTGGAGTATTGCGTACAGTTCTGGTCTCCAAATCTGAGGAAGGACATTATTGCCATAGAGGGAGTGCAGAGAAGGTTCACCAGACTGATTCCTGGGATGTCAGGACTGTCTTATGAACAAAGACTGCATAGACTCGGTTTATACTCTCTAGAATTTAGGAGATTGAGAGGGGATCTTATAGAAACTTGCAAAATTCTTAAGGGGTTGGACAGGCTAGATGCAGGAAGATTGTTCCCGATGTTGGGGAGGTCCAGGACAAGGGGTCACAGCTTAAGGATAAGGGGGAAATCCTTTAGGACCGAGATGAGAAGGAATTTTTTCACACAGGGAGTGGTGGGTCTCTGGAATTCTCTGCCACAGAGGGTAGTTGAGGCCAGTTCATTGGTAATATTCAAGAGGGAGTTAGATGTGGCCCTTGTGGCTAAGGGGATCAGAGGGTATGGAGAGAAGGCAGGTACGGGATGCTGAGTTGGATGATCAGCCATGATCATATTGAATGGCGGTGCAGGCTCGAAGGGCCGAAGGGCCGAATGGCCTACTCCTGCACCTAATTTCTATATTTCCATTCCCCCTGGTTTTATTTCCGCGCTCACTCACTGGGGTTTGTTTCACGACGTGGAATTTGGGGATTAAATGGGAGCCGTTCGTTCAGCGCTGACCTGTTGTCCACCTGTGGGTTTCTGCCCCACAGCCCCTGTCTGAGCCCCGCTCCTGACGCCGGTCCCGGGACCCGACCCCTTTACACACCCGTAGTGGAACCGGAGCAGATTCTCAGCCACTGGTTTCCATCCAAAGTCTCGAAGAAAGGATAAAGTTTCTTTGTGAATTTCTTCCCAGTGAAGGTGTGGAGATGGGACTTGGTGTCCGCGTCGTAAAATGAAACTATCCCGGACTCGTAACTGACATAAACTCCCACCTTCCCGGGGATGGGACGGACGGGGAGACGGGATGGAGGGGAGGTGAGGGCATTAAACTCGTCACCTCGCCGCCTGATGCTCCAGACTCCAGTCTCCGGGGTCAGTGTGACCGGTCCCCTCCTCTCCACAGACTCTGCGGCGACTCCCAGACTCCACCACCGACTCCCCGCCACCTCCACCTCCCAGTAATATCTCCCCGATGTGAATCCCTCCGTTCCCAGCACACACGAACTGCCGATAAACCTCTTCCCGGTGTCAGGGAGACTCCACCGGGTCCGGGTGCATTTCACCCTCTTCCGATCCCCAGACACCTCGAGCTGCACATGCGCTGTTTCCACATCCAGGGTGACGGACACTGGGGGGAGAAGCAGAGAATCAGAGAGTCCCCGGGGGTCGGAGAGGGGGGGAGACTCGGGCAGCGCAGCCCCGGGACCGGGGGAGTAGCCGCTCGGCCACAGGCACAGGCGGGCGGGCAACTGAAACCTTGATCACTCCAAACACATCGGGTGGACATCAGACATCTTTCCCGGAGATTCTCAACCGGGCAGGAGAGTGGGAATTCCACGGCTTATCAGGAACGGGAGCGGGCGAGACGGGAAATGAATGTGGAAAGTGGGGATGGAGAAACAAGGCGGGTATTCAAATATCTTGCCAGTAGATGGCGAAGGAGAAGCAGATTGGAAGATGAGGAGAGTGGTGTGAATGGTGATTAGAGGTGGTTAAAGAGGATGTAGATGTGGGGTGGAGTTGCCGTGATCACACTGAACGTGAGTGGACAGCACGGGCGAGGCAACCTGCTACTGTTTTCTTGCTTTATTTAGTGGAGGGTGGATTTGATGCGTCTGTACAACTAAGAAGACTCTGATCTCATTTTGAAGAAATATATGAACTTCACTGAGGGATTTGACAATGATTCGCATGCAAGGCTCGACCAGAAAGCAAAGGCAGGTGGGATCCAGGACGAGTTGGTAAAATGGACCCGCAATTGGCTTGGTGGTTGGAGGTAGAAGGTCGCGTACACGGATTATTTTTCTGCCTGGAGGTCTGTCACTGGTGGAGTGCAGCAGAGATCGGTGCTGCAACCTTTGCTGTTTATTTCATGTGTTCATGACTTGGATGTGAATGCATGAGCTGGGACTACAAAGTTTGCAGAGAACGGGTAAGGTTGTGGATTGCAAGGAAGTCTGTCAAAGTCTGCAGCAGGATAGAGGCTAGAGCAGCGAAACTATTTTCATGCAGGGTTATCAATACTGGAGGGCGCAGGTTTCTTCACACAGAGAGTTGTTAAATACCTGGAATATTTTGCAGAAGTGGTGGTGGAATCACATGTAATCACTACATGTAAGAGGCATTGTGATTTAGGAAACGAGGTGCAGAATAATACGGTTCTACTGTGGGTAAAAGGGATTTGTGTGGCTGGGAAAAAAGGTGGACATGGACGTGATGGGCCGAAGGGCCTGACTGTAATGTACAACCACAGCTCTCTGGCTCCAAGAGCACTGAATGCCTGAGTCAGTGTGACTTCCCCATCACCCTCAGTTTAATGATCTTTCCAATATCCAACTATTTCCCCTTCACCTATACCTAAAAACCTGGCCAGTCACCATCAATGATGTCACACAATTCCAGATATTTACTGCTATGTTGGAGTAACAACTCCAGCCGTCTGCTTGGTACATGGTCTGGATGTTGGGATCTGGCCGAATCCAGGAAGAGTTACACAATGGAGCATAACCGTGGCCTGAAGGCAGGAGACGGAGGGTTGGTGGAGGAATGCTTTTCAGACTGGAGGCTCTCGCAAAGGATGTGTCATGGAGCTCGAATCTATCTCCATTGTTAGTCGTTATTTATACGAAGGCTTTGTATGTGTATGTGGGTGGCATGTTACTAGGCTTGTGGAGGCCACTAGGATTATTGGCCATGGAGAGTGAAGAAGGTGACCTGAGATGAAATGTGATCGGAATTAGCAGGTCTAATGGGCTGAAGAATGGAAGCCAGAATGTTTAAAAGTCTAAAGATTGAGGGCATCAGTTTAAAGTGAGATGGTAAAGTTGGAAAAGGCATTGAAGGTCAATGTTTTCAGACATTGGATGGTAGAGAGATAGAACGAGATGCCAGAGGCAGAGGTGAGTACAATTACTGCGTAATGTTTGCATTTGTGGGGCTTAAAGGTGTAATCAATAAGAATGGAAACTGAACAAGTTTTACCTCGCTGGATGGCATAGATTTCTCTCCACAGCGTGTTTAACACAAAGTGGCGATGAATCTTGTCAATCGGCAAGGCACCATCTCTCACTGACAATGAGCGAACGTCATCACTAACCCTGCAAATATTTAACAGCCGGTTAGACTCTGAGCTTCCACAATTTCAGAGCTGTTCTACAAATACATGCAGCGTTTCAATCCAGAGTGTGTCCTACCTCCTTTTCTGACCAACTGCCTCCTGAAAGAAATAAGACACATGTCTGAATAACTGAGACAGAACATCCACATCCCGACTGCAGAAATGGCACGCAAATTGCCACAAGATTCCTATTTACCAACTCTTATTGTGGCTGCCACACAGACATATAAAGGATATTTCCATCGGGACAAAGAACCACGGGGGGAAACACAAGGAACGTACATGAAAGTGATGCCATCATTGAGAGGGTGCAAGACGGGAAAGAATGAGGAGATGGTGGGGTGTTATCTGAAGAAGATGGCAGGGAATGAAGGGATGGGGCGATTTAAGATTATCTGTGGATTTAAATGGGTGGGTGGGGGGGGGGAGAATAGTATTGCTACTTTTAGAGGGATTGGAGATTGCAACCTTCACGTGGTCCACCCTGTTTCGATGAATGCAATCAACCTGGCGTGCAAAATCAAATATGATCAAATAGAACAAGTTGTCCTAGAACTTTTGGCTGTGCACGACATACGCAAGTAGAAGCAGCTACTTTTAGGGAGACCAAAATTCAAAGATGAAATATGGGATGGCCTTTAATAAATCCCATTAGTCAAGCAGCAAAGGGAACGTGGAACTCATTTGTACAAAAGTGGCCGCAGCCAATGTTGGAGATACATTGAAGGGGAAGCAGGATGAGCACAAGAGATTTCCCCGTGCATGTCCAATTCATGGATGACAGATGATAAATGATGATGTGGGCGCCACGTTCTAGATTTCAACGTTAATCCCCACAATGTGGTCATGGCTGATCTTGTCCAGGGCAGAACTCCCCCTTTTTTCCCCATTCCCCTCCTGTTCAATTCCTGGAATTTGCAATAAAAATGTTGCTCCTTCTGGTTGAAATACTGCTGACAGTTTCAATCCCCAAAAGGTTCTGGGTTGGAAAACACATTCCAGAGATTCACTGCTCTCTGTCCAGTCGTGGACCTTGGGGACAATGGTAAAACGACTCTTCATTCTTTTAAACTGCAAGGAATATCGATCCGACCTTGATAAACCCTGCTGATGAGACAGGCCCCTCATCCTGCAATTACCCAGTCATTCAGTTTTGTGTTGCCTCCAATGCTGTAACATCATTTCATGGTTAAGGTCATGAAAGCTCGGCAAAATGCTCTCGATGTGGCTGGGATAATTGTGACAAACCCCCCTACAAGATTCAACAAATATATAACCAGCAGAAGAATAACCGGGGGAGAATATTCCCCTTTAAGAGCAAAAGGATAACTAGGGATTGAACATGTCCAATTAAGTGCTGTTGAGGAGGACAAATTCCAATGTGTACCCTAGGCTAAAATCATTAGACTGCCTTCACAGGGATGTTCTAACACCACAAACTCCTTTTCCTCTAATGCTGACCATACAGAAGACTTTCCCCGTGGTCTTATGATTCCTGCAGATTTTCCTTCTTTTCGGGGAAATATTACACATTCACGAACTCAGTGACAAGATCACTAATGCTAGGAGCATTGTAAGAAAGGTGGATGAACTTAGAGCCTGGATTGACACCTGGAAATATGATGTTGTGGCAATCAGTGAAACATGGTTGCGGGAGGGCTGTGATTGGAAACTAAATATTCCAGGATTTTGTTGCTTCAGGTGTGATAGAATTGGAGGGACCAGAGGTGGAGGTGTTGCATTGCTTGTCAGAGAAGATATTACAGCAGTGCTTTGACAGGATAGATTAGAGGGCTCCTCTAGGGAGGCTATTTGGGTGGAACTGAGAAGTGGGAACAGTGTAGCAACACTTTTAGGGGTGTATTATAGACCGCCAAATGGGGAGCGAGAATTGGAAGAGCAAATATAAGGAAATAGCAGATATTAGTAGTGAGCACAAGGTAGTGATTATGGGAGATTTCAATTTTCCAAAAATAGACTGGGAAACACATTCTGTAAATGGGCTGGATGGTTTGGAGTTTGTAAAATGTGTGCAGGATAGTTTTTTGCAGCAATACATAGAGGTATCGACCAGAGAAGGGGCAGTGCTGGACCTCCTGTTAGAAAATGAGGCAGGTCAGGTGACGGAGGTATGCGTTGGTGAGCACTTCGGGACCAGTGATCACAATACCATTAGTTTCAATATAATTATGGAGAGAGTCAAAACTGGACCTAGGGTTGAGATTTTTGATTGGAGAAAGGCTAACTTTGAGGAAATGCGTAATGATTTAAAAGGAGTGAATTGGGACATTTTGTTTGGAGTAAATGGAGGACATTTAAAGGGGAAATTGTAAGAGTACAGAATCATTATGTCCCTGATCGGTTGAAAGGAAATGGTAAAAATCGGAAAGAGCCATGGTTTTCAAGGGAAATTGGACACGGTTCGAAAAAAGAGAGATATCTACAATAATTATAGGAGGCATGGAGTAAATGAGGTGCTAGATGAGTATAAAGAATGTAAAAAGAATCTTAAGAAAGAAATAAGAAAAGCTAAAAGAAGATATGAGGTTGCTTTGGCAAGAAAGGTGAAAGTAAATCCAAAGGGTTTCTACAGCTATATTAATAGCAAAAGGATAACGAGGGATAAAATTGGACCATTAGAGAGCTAGAATGGACAGCTGTCTGCAGAGCCAAAAGAGATGGGGGAGATATTGAACAATTTCTTTTCTTCGGTATTCACCAAGGAGAAGGATATTGAACTCTGTGAGGTAAGGGGAAAAAGTAGAGTAGCTATGGAAACTATGAGATTCAAAGAGGAGGAAGTACTGACACTTTTGAAAAATATAAAAGTGGATAAGTCTCCAGGTCCTGACAGGATATTCCCTAGGACATTGAGGGAAGTTAGTGTAGAAATATCAGGAGCTATGACAGAAATATTTCAAATGTCATTAGAAACGGGAATAGTGCCGGAGGATTGGCGTACTGCGCATGTTGTTCCATTGTTTAAAAAGGGTTCAAAGAATAAAACTAGCAATTATAGATCTGTTAGTTTGACATCAGTGGTGGGTAAATTAATGGAAAGGATACTTAGAGATAATATATATAAGCATCTGGATAAACAGGGTCTGATCAGGAACAGTCAACATGGATTTGTGGGTTACACAAAAAGCTGGAGAAACTCAGCGGGTGCAGCAGCATCTAAGGAGCGAAGGAGATAGGCGACGTTTCGGGTCGAGACCCTTCTTCAGACTGGTCAGGGATCAGGGAAACGAGAAATATAGACGGTGATGTGGAGAGATAAAGAACAATGGATGAAAGATATGCAAAAAAGTATCGATGATAAAGGAAACAGGCCATTGTAAGCTGTTTAGAAACATAGAAACATAGAAATTAGGTGCAGGAGTAGGCCATTCGGCCCTTCGATCCTGCACCGCCATTCAATATGATCATGGCTGATCATCCAACTCAGTATCCCGTACCTGCCTTCTCTCCATACCCTCTCATCCCCTTAGCCACAAGGGCCACATCTAACTCCCTCTTAAATATAGCCAATGAACTGGCCTCAACTACCCTCTGTGGCAGAGAGTTCCAGAGACCCACCACTCTCTGTGTGAAGTCCTTCTCATCTCGGTCCTAAAGGATTTCTCCCTTATCCTTAAGCTGTGACCCCTTGTCCTGGACCTCCCCAACATCGGGAACAATCTTCCTGCATCTAGCCTGTCCAACCCCTTAAGAATTTTGTAAGTTTCTATAAGATCCCCTCTCAATCTCCTAAATTCTAGAGAGTATAAACTGAGTCTATGCAGTCTTTGTTCATAAGACAGTCCTGACATCCCAGGAACCAGTCTGGTGAACCTTATCTGCACTCCCTCTATGGCAATAATGTCCTTCCTCAGATTTGGAGACCAGAACTGCACGCAATACTCCAGGTGTGGCCTCACCAAGACCCTATACAACTGAAGTAGAACCTCCCTGTTCCTATACTCAAATCCTTTTGCTATGAAAGCTAACATACCATTCGCTTTCTTCACTGCCTGCTGCACCTGCATGCCTACTTTCAATGACTGGTGTACCATGACACCCAGGTCGCGCTGCATCTCCCCTTTTCCTAATCGGCCTCCATTTAGATAATAGTCTGTTTTCCTGTTTTTGCCACCAAGTTTGTAGTGTGAGAATGAGAAGCTAATGTGACTTGGGTGGGGGAGAGATAGAGAGAGAAGGAATGCCAGGGCCCGAGGGCTGAGGGAGAGGTGGGAAGGGGAGGAGGCAGCCAGGGTTAACAGAATTGAGAAAATACAATGTTTAAGCCCAGAGGATGCAGACAAATCAAAATAGGACGTACATGGTAAATGGTAGGGAATTGAGGAATGCTGTGGAACAGAGGGATCTAGGAATAATTGTGCATAGTTCCCTGAAGGTGGAATCTCATGTAGATAGGGTGGTAAAGAAAGCTTTTGGTGTGCTGGCCTTTATAAATCAGAGCATTGAATATAGGAGTAGGGAAGTAATGTTAAAATTGTACAAAGCATTGGTAAGACCAATTCTGGAGTATGGTGTACAATTTTGGTCGCCTAATTATAGGATGTCAACAAAATAGAGAGAGTACAGAGGAGATTTACTAGAATGTTGCCTGGGTTCCAGCAACTAAGTTACAGAGAAAGGTTGAACAAGTTAGGTCTTTATTCTTTGGAGCGCAGGAGGTTAAGGGGGGACTTGATTGAGGTCCTTAAAATGGTGAAAGGGATAGACAGAGTTGACGTGGATAAGCTTTTCCCATTGAGGGTAGGGAAGATTCAAACAAGAGGGCATGACATGAGAATTAAGGGACAGACGTTTAGGGGTAACATGAGGGGGAATTTCTTTACTCAGAGAGTGGTGGCTGTGTGGAATGATCTTCCTGCAGAAGTGGTGGAGGCAGGATCGATTTTAACATTTAAAAGTAAAGTGGATAGGTATATGGACGGGAAGGGAATGGAGGGGTATGGTCTGAGTGCAGGTAGATGGGACTAGGGGAAAATAAATGGTCGGCACGGACCGGAAGGGCCGAGAGGGCCTGTTTCCGTGCTGTAATTGTTATATGGTAATATGGTTATATGGTTATCACAGCGGCTTTCTCAAGGAGTTTGCAGCCGGTTCCGAGATCCCATAATTTATGCAGAAGGCCATTTAGTTTGTGAATAACATCAGCACATCGCTGGAACAGACGGAACATTGACCCAGCTCTGAATTACTGGCAAATTATGCATTCATTTGTGAAATGTCACCCACCATGTTGTGACTGTGCAGTTTCACTTTACCTAACTGTAGTGTAACCCCTCACCTTCAAAAATATTATGTTGTCTTTTTGATCTATCTGTTCCTGCAACGCTGAGAGTTCCTTTTGGATGGAATTTAAATTTGCTTGAATCTCTTGAAGCCTTTTCTCCATGGCGTTCCGAATTTTCTCCTCTTCTTCCCGGATATCTGCCAGTGCGCGCTGCTCTTTCTCAGTGAAAATCTGGTGCAGTTCAGCAAACTGGGATGTGATCTGTGACTGAAGGTTGTGTGACTCTTCCTGTGAAATGAAAGGTGAAAATCAATATATACTGCCACTGTATTGTGTTTCCTCACGATATGCAAGGGGGTAGTTGGCCAATCAACCTTGTGGCATGGAGCACAGAAATAAGCCATTTGGCCCAACATGTCCGATGAGTTCCACAGATTAATTACCCTCTGACAAAATAAGTTTAGGATTTTTTTTAGTTTAGAAATAACGCGGCAACAGGCCCTTCGGCCCATTGAGTCCGCGCCGACCAGCAATCCCCACACATTGACAATGTTTACATTAACCAAGGCAATTAACCTACAAACCTTTGGAGTGTGGGAGGAAACCGAAGATCTCGGAGAAAACGTCACAGGGAGAAGTTACAAACTCCGTACAGACAGCGCCCCTAGTCAGGATCTAACCCGGGTCTCCGGCGCTGCATTCGCTGGAATGCAGCAATCTATCGCTGCACCACCGTGACCGCTTTTCTAAGTTTCTCTTCACCTCCTTTCTAAAAGAACGCCCTTTAATTCTGAGTCTATGACCTCTGGTCCTCCAGTCCCACCAGTGGAAACATTCTTTCCACATTCACTCTATCTTAATTCAATGCAACATCTCCAAATTTGCAGATGACACCAAGCTGGGGGATATAGTTAGGTGTGAGGAGGATGCTTGGAGGCTGCAGGGTGATTTGGATAGGCTGAGTGAATGGGCAGATGCATGGCAGATGCAGTATAATGTGGATAAATGTGAGGTTATCCACTTTGGTGGCAAAAACATGAGGGTAGACTATTATCTGAATGGTGGCAGATTAGGAAAGGGGGAGATGCAACGAGACCTGGGTGTCATGGTACACCAGTCATTGAAAGTAGGCATGCAGGTGCAGCAGGCAGTGAAGAAAGCAAATGGTATGTTAGCATTCATAGCAAAAGGATTTGAGTATAGGAGCAGGGAGGTTCTACTGCAGTTGTACAGGGTTTTGGTGAGGCCACACCTGGAGTATTGCATACAGTTTTGGTCTCCAAATCTGAGGAAAGACATACTTGCCATAGAGGGGGTACAAAGAAGATTCACCAGACTGATTCCTGGGATGTCAGGACTTTCATATGAGGAAAGATTGGATAGACTCGGCTTGTACTCGCTGGAATTTAGAAGATTAAGGGGGGATCTTATAGAAACTTACAAAATTCTTAAGGGGTTGGACAAGCTAGATGCTGGAAGATTGTTCCTGATGTTGGTGGAGTCCAGAACAAGGGGTCACAGTCTAAGGATAAGGGGGAATTCCTTTAGGACCGAGATGAGGAAAACATTCTTTTCACAGAGAGTGGTGAGTCTCTGGAATTCTCTGCCACAGAAGGTAGTTGAGGCCAGTTCATTGGCTATATTTAAGAGGGCGTTAGATGTGGCACTTGTGGCTAAAGGGATCAGGGGGTATGGAGAGAAGGCAGGTACGGGATACTGAGTTGGATGATCAGCCATGATAACATTGAATGGCGGTGCAGGCTCGAAGGGCCGAATGGCCTACTCCTGCACCTATTTTTCTATGTTCTATGTTTCTATCTACAGTCAGTACCTGCCCCACCAGTCTCTATCTCTATAGCTCCAACCCTCAGCTCTTGTGCTGGAGAGAGGTGTCCTAATGTTACACGCATCACGTTGATGAAAACTACAAGATCAGGAAATCGAAAGTGGAAAAGCTCACCAGAACAACGGAAATCTTCTCTTTCTGTTGCTGCTCCATTTGCTCGATCACCGATTTCTTTTCTGTGAGAGATTGGAAGGAAGATTTCACCTGATCCTGGAGTTGGGTTTTAGATCAGAGGAGAAAAATGTCAGAAAAGAAAGAAAACATGACACAATGATGTGACCATTATGGGTTTGCATTTACCTTGTAGATTTCCACAGCTTCTTGTATCGGTGTGCAGCTGTGAGACTTGTGTTCCCGTGCATCTCGACAGATCACACAAATCACTCTCTGGTCTGTTTCACAAAACAGCTTCAGTTCTTCCTGATGTTTCTCGCAGTGACGTTTACTTTCCTTCCCTGCCTGATTCAGGCTCAGTGTTCGAGCTTTCTCAGACAGTCTCGCCAAGGCCCGACTCACCCTGAAGGTGCGCTCTGTAAACTTCTCTCTACATTCCGGGCAGGAGTTTTTCTGCTCCCTGTCCCAACTCTGTGTGATGCAGGAGCGGCAGAAGTTGTGCCCGCACTCCAGTGACACCGGATCGGTGAAGAAATCCAGGCAGATGGGACAAACTACCTCCTCGGTTAAACTCTTGAAAATGTCTTTCGCAGCCATTGTAACTCCAGCACTTCCTGGTTCAAAGTGTCTGCACTGCGCACGCTGCCGCCTCAGGGCAATGAATGTGATTTGTCTGCAAGGGCTCAGTGTCCAGTGTCCTGGCCACTTCCAACTGACCACACAGAGGGAGGGGTCAGTTACACATGAACCCGGCCTGAATATAGACGAAAGCGGAGAGATTGCCCTGGGATTGTCCAAGGCGGGACAGAAAGGGCCAGGGACCAGCACTAAGGAGGTGGGACTGAGGCGGCGTCGCCCCTGTTGGCCAGTGGAACCCGCTGCCCGCATCTCCGTTCACAGCCCGGGATCAGCATGGCAGTAATATATTTTAATCCACATCAGCACACTCGTCTCTCACGCTCCAGTCTTCAGATGCATCTACATTTGGAGAAACCGTGCATCATTTCATATTAAGGATGGTCAGTTTGTAGCCATATGTTCAGTTTGCTCACTCTGCTGTGTGAAGAATGTGGGTACATTGTAGAGGGTATAGACAATATGTATGATGATGTTGCCTCGGCCTGAGGGCCTCACAACAGGGAGAGGTTGAGCAGACTAGGACCGTATTCTTGGAGCGCAGTGGGATGAGGGGTGACCTTATACAGGTGTATAAGATCATGACGGGAATAGTCCCGGTTTGAACTCAAGGGCCGCAATCCAATAGGAACTGGTGAACTGGAGGCATCAGCTGGAGGTTGGGCTGCGGTGGCGAGGCACAATCCAGGGACACAATTGTAAGCATTTTCCCCTCCACCTTAAATACAGTAAATCACCTGAAATGCTTGAAACCAATAAACTGTGTGAAAACCGATGGCCGCAGCACTCGTGTTTGGTTTAAGCTCCAACTCGCTCGAAGTGATTGAAGATCAAATGCCCGGGGAAATGTCGGAGCGATCTACTCACAAGGCAATTAGTGATGTGCAATAAATGCTGGTCTTACAGCGACATCCACATCCTTAATAATCAGGTTGCGTTTTGTTTATAAAGAACAGTATTGTATTAACTCGTGGTGTTGATGAAAAACACTGCAACTAATAGCACAATGTACTCCTCGTTAGACAAGCAGGCAGCTCCTGTGGTCTCTCCTGCTCGCTTCTCTGGTCATGCCGGGTTGTGTGTCAGTCACCGCCACTGTTCCCACGTCCATGCCGGCCTCCAGCATCGGTATCTGTTCATTCCCTCTGCCCCAGATTCACCATCGCCCCGGGCAATGGGTTAATATATCGGCCGATTCACCAGCAGGTGTGGACCCTGCGCCGCGCAGACATTTAGACAGCTCGGAGATAGACACAAATGCTGGAGAAACTCACGGGTGGGGCAGTCTGAAGAAGGGTCTCGACCCGAAACGCTCCATAGCTCCATATTCCTTCGCTCCATAGATGCTGCTCACCCGCCGAGTTTCTCCAGCACTTTGTCTACCTTCGATTTTTCCAGCATCTGCAGTTCCTTCTTCAACATTTAGACAGCGCACATCAGTTGAAAGCGGCTCTGCAACGAACTCAACTCCCTGGCATGCATGGGGTTGCGTGCATGACATTTGTACCATTGTCTTGGCGTGCTGCATATTTTTAAATCATATTCTGCTATTTTGAAGTTCTACAAGCATGCGATATTGGTTAATATCATCATTTATAATGCTTGGTTCATCGTTGTTGATGTCCAGAATCCACTGGGACACAAGAGTCAGCAGATGCGGCTCATGCATGAGGTGGAATAGTGGAGAGACCCTCAATGCAGGAGCGAGAAGTGAACCTGGTAGAATTGAATTGGTCCAGAAGCATTTGTGGAAGGTATGAGCGGATCCTCTTTCAGGGCAAAGACCCCCAAAACATGACGGAATTATACATTAATAGATTAAACATAGAAACATAGAAACATAGAAATTAGGTGCAGGAGTAGGCCATTCGGCCCTTCGAGCCTGCACCGCCATTCAATATGATCATGGCTGATCATCCAACTCAGTATCCCGTACCTGCCTTCTCTCCATACCCTCTGATCCCTTTAGCCACAAGGGCCACATCTAACTCCCTCTTAAATATAGCCAATGAACTGGCCTCAACTACCCTCTGTGGCAGAGAGTTCCAGAGACCCACCACTCTGTGTGTGAAAAAAGTCCTTCTCATCTCGGTCCTAAAGGATTTCCCCCCTTATCCTTAAGCTGTGACCCCTTGTCCTGGACCTCCCCAACATCGGGAACAATCTTCCTGCATCTAGCCTGTCCAACCCCTTAAGAATTTTGTAAGTTTCTATAAGATCCCCTCTCAATCTCCTAAATTCTAGAGAGTATAAACCGAGTCTATGCAGTCTTTGTTCATAAGACAGTCCTGACATCCCAGGAATCAGTCTGGTGAACCTTCTCTGCACTCCCTCTATGGCAATAATGTCCTTCCTCAGATTTGGAGACCAGAACTGTACACAATACTCCAGGTGTGGTCTCACCAAGACCCTGTACAACTGAAGTAGAACCTCCCTGCTCCTATACTCAAATCCTTTTGCTATGAAAGCTAACATACCATTTGCTTTCTTCACTGCCTGCTGCACCTGCATGCCTACTTTCAATGACTGGTGTACCATGACACCCAGGTCTCGTTGCATCTCCCCTTTTCCTAATCGGCCACCATTTTGATAATAGTCTGCTTTCCTAGTTTTGCCACCAAAGTGGATAACCTCACATTTATCCACATTATACTGCATCTGCCAAACATTAGCCCACTCACCCAGCCTATCCAAGTCACCTTGCAGTCTCCTAGCATCCTCCTCACAGCTAACACTGCCCCCCAGCTTGGTGTCATCCGCAAACTTGGAGATATTGCCTTCAATTCCCTCATCCAGATCATTTATGTATATTGTAAATAGCTGGGGTCCCAGCACTGAGCCTTGTGGTACCCCACTAGTCACTGCCTGCCATTGTGAAAATGACCCGTTAACTCCTACTCTTTGCTTCCTGTTTGCCAGCCAGTTCTCTATCCACATCAATACTGAACCCCCAATGCCGTATGCTTTAAGTTTATATACTAAACAATAACATTAAAGCAATAGATACATTTAATGCCCCGTTGTTGAATTTGGATAATTCGCACGACCAGTAACATTCACAAGAACCTAATAGAAAGGTTTTGAATTACGTGCCAAGAGAATCAAGAATTAAGAGAGTTTTCTTGTCATGGGTCCCAGACAGGACAATGACATTCTTGCTTGCTGCAGCACAACACAATATGTAAACATGATACACAACAGCAGATAAACCTTCAGTGTGTCTATATACTATAGACCATAGAAACATAGAAAATAGGTGCAGGAGTAGGCCATTCGGCCCTTCGAGCCTACACCGCCATTCAATATGATCATGGCTGATCATCCAACTCAGTATCCTGTATCTGCCTTCTCTCCATACCCCCTGATCCCTTTAGCCACAAGAGCCATACAAGCCTAGTCTTTTCAATCATTCCTCATATGACAGTCCCGCCATCCCAGGGATCAATCTCGTGAACCTACGCTGCATTGCCTCAATCACAAGGATGTCCTTCCCCAAATTAGGAGACCAAAACTGTACACAATACTCCAGATGTGGTCTCACCAGAGCCCTATACAACTGCAGAAGAACCTCTTTACTCCTGTACTGAAATCCTCTTGTTATGAAGGCCAACATTCCATTAGCTTTCTTCACTGCCTGCTGTACCTGCACGCCAACTTTCAGTGACCGGTGTACAAGGACACCCAGGTCTCGCTGTACCTCCTCCTTACCTAAACTAACCCCATTGAGATATTAATCTGCCCCCTTGTTTTTGCCACCAAAGTGCATAACCTCACATTTATCTATATTACTATATTACATCCCTCTGTATCTCTCTCTCTCTCTCTGTATCTCTATCTCCCTCTCTCTCTCTGTCTCCCTCTCTCTGTCTCTCTCCCTCTATCTCTCTACTTTCTCACTCAGTCTCTCTAGCTCCACCTTTGAAAGACAACCACAGATGACCTTTCACCCCAAGAGGGTTAACGACCTCCTCCTGCCGTTAACCACAACATCCCAGCGCCAGACAGAAACAAACGTCTCTCCACGCCAACTTCAAGACAGATTAAATGTTCCCTTTAGAAGGATTTCATCCTCTTTTACAATTATTTTAAGTTGTTTCACTGCCCACAACAAAAATGGTGGAGGGAAGCAGCGATAATTGGAACGAATGGGCAGCGCTGCCCTTAACAAAGATGACCGACATCCCCCTGGGGTACCGGGACATTAGTGCCCCTAACAAAGATGGCCCCCCCTCCCTCCGACCGGTGACTATACTGCCCCTAACAAAAATGGCCGACCCTCCATCAGTTCAGTGACCTTAGTCAGGGTTGCCAACTCTCAAGCATTGAGCATGACAATCACGCATTTGGACAAATTTTCACGCTCTCACGCTGATCACATATTTCTCACGCTCTGTCAAATTTCAAAGCTCATCAACTGCATGGGCCATGGGTGTTGGAGAGTCGGGGCTGAGGGAGGGATGGAAGCAGCAGCAGCGGTGGCAACAGATGCAGACGGGGAGCCGGGGCTGGTGAATGTTTGCTGGGCTGGCGAGTGTTTGCCGGGCTGGCAAGTCGCTCGCTGCATCTCCAGCCATGGAGCAGCCTCAATGCAAGAGTCATGGGCCATCGGAGGCATCAGAAGCGTTGCGCCGCTGCCGTGAGAGTCTCTGTGCCAAATTCACCCAGGTGACCGGCATGGATCAGGCTGCGGCTCGGTGCATCCTGGAGGACAACCAGTGGCTGCTGGAAGTAAGTACCAAGGACTGGGTAGAAACGGTGGAAGATAGTGGACTTCAGATTGGGGGCAGTTGGAGAAAGCACCCTGCTTGCCTGCTAGATTTTCACTTACTGTAAATGCAGGAAAAATGTTCCCAGAGGAGTTCAGAACCAGGTGTCACAGAGCATAAGAATAAAGGGGGGGCCATTTAGGACTGAGATGAGGACAAACTTTCTTCGCCCAGAGAGTTGTGAATCTTTGGAATTCTCTGCCACAGAAGGCAGTGCAGGCCAATTCACTGCATGTTTTCAAGCGAGAGTTACACTTAGCTCTTGGGGCTAGCAAAATCAAGGGATAAGCAAAAACAGGAAAGAGTTATTGATTTTAGATGAGTAGCCATGATCATATTGAATAGCAGTGCTGGCTTGAAGGGCCGAATGGCCTATTCCTGCACCTATTTTCTACGTTTCTATGCTTGTGTTTATGGCAATAAAACTCGATCACTTGATTTTGAAGCATTCATGCGTGGGGGGGGGGGGTAATAATGTAGTCATAGAGTGATACAGTGTGAAAACAGGCCCTTCGGCACAACTTGCCCACACCCGCCAACATGTCCCAGCTACGCTACCTGCTTTTGGTCCATATCCCTCCAAACCTGTCCTATCCATATACGAGTCTAACTGTTTCTTAAATGTTGGGATAGTTTCTGCCTCAACTACCTCCTCTGGCAGCTTGTTCCATACACCCACCACCCTTTGTGTGGAAAAAGTTACTCCTTAAAAAGTGAACTCTTAAAAATACTTCAAAGAAAAAACATTGAAATCATACTTCTACAATGCACTAAAATATAATTTTAATACATCAAATTTCAAAAGGTCCCTACCCTAGGAGGGGGGGACACCCCCCTCCCACACCCTCCCCCCACACGGTTGCTCCACTCCCTCACCGGGTACCCCCAAGGCCAGTGATCAGTGATCGCTCAGCCTCCCCACTTTCAAAAACGGTCCGCAGCCCCTGGTTCAGATGGAGAACACTGCCAGATGTGAGCGGGGAACTGAGGCCAGTTGTCCGTGATGTCTGGATCCCAATGCTCAGCGCTTCATGTTTTGGAGTTGGCTAATGTTATTGATTTGTAATTAGCCTGATTTGTAATTAGTTGACAAACTTTAATTTATTCATCCGGAATATCCAGGGGGATGGGATAAGTGTAATATTAAATGACATGCAAGGTGGCAGGCTGTCTGTCACAACATACAGCCCTGATAACCCATTATTTCCTTCAGTTAAATATTGGGAAGGTAGCACTATTGTCATTTGCCACTCAACTATTGGACTTCACAAAGTTTGCATTTCAGAAAAGTCCCAGCTGAGAGGTAGCCAGCAAAATACCGAAAATATTGGGGGTGAAAATGACTTCAGGACAGTTTGTTAGGAAAATGAAGGAAATGGTAACAGAATACTTATACAGTTGAGTGAGTCTAATTTTATGGATGAGAAATTGTGTTCAACCAATTGATGACTTCTTTGACATAGAAACATAGAAATTAGGTGCAGGAGTAGGTTCAAAGTAACTAGCATGTTAGATAACAATGGATGTAGCAAATTTTGTTACCTCACTGACTATACAAAATTAGGTCCGTGAAGTGCCCCATAAAAGATTACCGCATTAGATAAGCACCTGTGGACTTGAACGTAATAGGTTAAGTCCAGGCGGTCAGATATGGGGCTTTATGTGTGGCCCAGATATATTGTCAGTGCAGAGGGGCTGGGAGCAAGGCCAAGTGTGCATCCAGAGTCAAGGTCTGGAATAGTACTAGGTGTGCAGTCAAAGCTGGGACATTGGGAGTGTTCAGCACTGGGAACCTAAGCAGGTAAGCAGCTATGATCAGGGTAGAATAGGGGGCCAGGTGTAAGGCTGGCTCAGGGACATGAATGAGAGAAGGTATGCAACTGGACTCAGGGTCAGGAGTAGTACCAGGTGTGCAGTGAGACCCAGGTTAGTCAACATGAGCCAAGTATTTGATTATCATCTGATTTCCATACATGAATATACTAGGATCATTCATGTGCTGCACCTGTTGATCAGAGCCTAGCTCTACTGTGGAATGTAATTAGGAATATAATATAGCCTAACCTTATTCATACCTAATCCAATTTAAAGCATAAATATTGCATTCAAGTGCAAGTTGAAAGACTCGCTACAGTATGCACCAGATTCTACAATTTCAAGCTGAAAATGCAAAAGCTCCCTACCAATGGGAGGAGGGCACAATTAGTATCAGCACAATTAGTATATTAAACTTTAAATCTTCAGATGTCCCTAGGGCTTGGTCTCTCACAATTTCTCACTCCCAATTCTCACCCAATGTTGGCAGCCCTGAAGTAGGGACTACCTGAAATTAGAGTTCAATGTTCAGACCGCTGAGGTGCAAACTGCCCAAGCAAAATATGAGGTGCTGCTCCTCCAATGGTCCTCACTCTGGCCATGGAGGAGGTCCAGGACAGAAAGGTCAGAGAATTGCAGCAACAGCGATAATGAAATTGGAGAATGAAACGAGACAGGTTGGAGTTGAATGAAGTAGGCGAAGCAGAGAGAAATCACCAGAAAAAGACTCGTTCGGCTCAATGTATCAATAATAGGAAAAAAACAACTGGCCAACCTAGTCCCACCTTCCCCAGTTAATTAACAGCAATACTGCAACACATTCAGTAACATTGTGTTCGTGTCTTTTGAATTTGTTCTGGAGATTGATGAAACTGACCTCACCTTTGGCAGAAGTAATTGCTTCTAGCCTGGTGTATGAAGCTAGAGCTGGATTTTTTGTGTCCTTGATCCAGATTTAAGACAATTTTGCTCTGTATCTAAGATTCTTGCAGAGGCAGCACAAGCTAATTCAGGGAGATTCTGCTATATCAGGCTGAGAGATTAAAGGCTAGACACAAAATGTAGCGGGTCTGGCAGCATTTCTGGACAAAAGGAATAGGTGACATTTCGGGTGGAGAGCCGTCTTCAGACTGAGTCAGGGGAAAGAGGAACAAGAGATATAGATGGTACTGAGGGCAGATGAATGGAAGATATGCCGATACCTCCCATTTCCCTTTCCCTTGATTGTCAGTCTGAACAAGAAGACCCGAAATATCACCTATTCCTTACCTCCCGAGATGCTGGCTGATCCGCTGATTTACTCCAGCCTTTTGTGTGTGTCTTCGGTTTAAACCAGCATCTGCAGTTCCTCCCTGTACAAAGTATGCGGCGTTTTCGTGTGTATTAGCGTGTGTCCAGTCAGATTTGGCTTCCAGTCAGATTACCAATCACGCAAGTTTCCACACACACACTTACTTCAGCAAATAGCGACCAAGGCAATGCTGACAGTGATGGGGAAAGTGATGAGGGTTTACTGCATTTAAAAATCAACTTAGAAAAAAGATTTAAAACATTTACAACCACACAAACTCTTCCCCCACACCGCTGATTACACTGCGAGATGCAGAACTGAAGTCGGGTCGGGTTTACTGAAATGGCGGAGATTAAGGGCCTGTGCCACCAGCATGCATCTCTATGCGATGAGCGCGACCTAACGTGGTCGCTTGAGCCGTCCAGCATTGCGGGGCCGGTCCCACTTCGATCGCCGGGGCCGTGCGGAATTGTGCGGAGTTCGTCCCGACATCGCGCGGGGCTCCGAAAAACTGACTATGTTCAAAAATTCCGCGCGGCAACGGCTTGTCGGCTCGCAGTCGCCTCGACGCATTACACACCGCCCCGACATCGTGCCTCCGTGACCCTCTCTGTAGGTGCCTCCGTGACCCTCTATGTGTGTGGCTCCGTGGCCCTCTGTGTGTGTGCCTCTGTGCCCCTCTCTGTGTGCCCCTCTCTGTCCTGGCGAAGTTACCTTTAGACTTCGCTCCAAGTTCGCCTCACTTTGCGCCGCGTTGCGCCACTCACCCGACCTCCGCGCGGCCCCTACTGCCGGTTTGTTAATGTTAATTGTAAATATATGAAGCATAGGAGAGATATCTGCTCCATGTATAATGATATAGTCAGCGCCTTATATGTAGGCAGTAAGCCCTACTGCAAGCATAAAAATAAGACACATAACATCAGACCTGGCTGGAATCAGTATGTAGCTGAGTATCATACTGAAGCCCGTGAAGCCACCAAAGCATGGGCTATGGCAGGTAGATCCAGACAGGGGCCTGTGTTTGAGCACAAGAAGCTCACTAATGCAAGGTATAAGTATGCTGTTGGCTTCATCTGTAAAAATGAGCAAGCTATGAGGGCTGATTCCATGGCTAGGAAGCTGCTAAGTAACAATGCTGCAGATTTTGGAAAGAAGTGAGAGCTCTTAGCAGTTGCAAAACATCTCTACCACGTACTGTAGATGGAATCTCCGGAACAGCTAATATCGCGGAGTTATGGCGACAACATTGTAGCACTTTATTCAACTGTGTCCAAGATGACTTGTATAGAGTGGACAATACTGAGAGTAATGACTCGATGGTGATTATGTCACATGAGGTGCATCATGCCACATGAGGTGCATCATGCCATGAACAAGCTGTCCAACAACAAAGCAAGTGGCTTGGATCATATCTCTGCTGAACATCTGAAGTATGCGAGTATGAGGATAGCTCCTCTCCTAGCTTATGATTCATGGCTTGTTACCACACTCAATGTTGTCTGTCCTGTTAGTGCTGGTTATTAAGGACAAAGCTGGTAAAGTAGGCAGCCTAAATAATTACAGGCCCATAGCTTTATCCAGCATATTGTCAAAAGTCTTAGAAAGAGTTCTGCTGGATAGAATAAATGAGTTAGTAACTCCACAGATAACCAGTTTGGATTTAAAGCTAAACATGGCACTGACTTATGCATATATGCCCTAAAGGAGATTGTAAACAAATATAGAGGCAAAAACTCTTCAATCCTTATGTACTTTATTGATGCTTCCAAAGCCTTTGACCGTGTTAATCACAGAAAGCTGTTTGGTAAAATGAGTCAAAGAGGGGTGCCTAAATACATTGTTAGAATTCTGGCCTACTGGTATGCCCACCAGACTATGCAAATAAAATGGGGCAATAGGGTCTCAGCCCCATTTGGGGTTAGCAATTGTGTTAGACAAGGGGGGATTTTGTCCCCAGTCCTTTTTAATCTTTATATTGATGATCTGTCTAAACAATTGAAAGCCTGTAACACTGGGTGTGTGATTGGTAATATTTTATGAACCATATTATGTATGCAGATGATCTTGTGGTCTTTAGTCCATCTAGCGCTGGTCTCCAGCAGCTCCTTACTACATGTTCCATGTATGGTGTGGAACATGACATTAAATATAATGCTAGTAAGAGTGCTGTTATGGTCTGTAGAACCAGAGGATAAAAGCCTAAAATATCCTGATTTTAAATTGTCTGACAACAATCTTAGTGTCTGTAATAAGATAAAATATCTAGGGCATATTATTACAGAACAAATGACAGATGATGAGGATATTTATAGGCAACGACGCATGTTGTATATACAGGCGAATGTCCTCTTGCGTAAATTTGGTGCGTGTGCAGATGTGGTGAAGATGTCGCTATTTAGAACATACTGCACACCCCTCTACACTAGGCACCTGTGGTCGAACTATTTAAAGACAAGTATGCAGAGACTAAAGGTGGCATATAACGATGCCATGAGAACACTGCTAAGGCAACGAAGATGGTGTAGTGCCAGTAATATGTTTGTGGCTGCAGGAGTCAGTACTTTAGAAGCTATTCTAAGACACCACATGTATAAATTCATTTGCAGGATAAATGACTCTAAAAATGTGCTTATTGTGGCCTTGACAAACATAAGGGTTAGCACGACACGCTACGAATCCAGCTGTGGAGACACTGGTATCGTTGTCTCGTTGTACGACATTGATCATCTTTTACTCTGGATTTTTAATGTAAGTATTGTGGGGTTTTTTAAATGTATAAATTATGATATTTTTTATGTGATTTACCTTGATTTTACATATATTTATGATATTTGATATGCAATGCATTTTTAATGTAATGTTGCCCCTTGTCTGGACCTTGAGTCCGTAATAAAGTTATTATTATTATTATTGACCATGGGTATGCCCGGAATCCCCATACAAAATACGTCCCATTTATTGGACTCAGCGGCCATTAGCACTCACCTTGGTGCAGGTGCTGTTCCTCGAGTATATTCCGTCACTTCTTCTGTCACAATAACAGGTAGTATTAACTGGGCTCTGGGGCAATTCACTAAGTTAAGCCATGGTATTTCCCAAACCCTGGTCTCATTTACCTTCCATCCCGTCTTGAAAGAGGCCACATACCATTCTTTAAATATGGGTCCTTGACTTTGCCATTCTGAAGGCACCCATTAGTTGTTTTGTTATTGCGCAAACAGTGCAAGGCCAGAATCTCAGTAAGGTTAAGGGGTATTGTTATGAGAGGTATTCCTTCCCCACCATTATATGGGATGTGCGTACACAACCAGCATACACTTATTATTACAAAGGGCAAATTTAAAACTGATAAACAAATGATTATTTCCCCAAGTCCAGCCCATATGGGCCAACCCCAGAATATAAAAGCGGGTCAATAGCCCCTTTGTCCTTTCTTGGGTTCTCCGAACTGTTTAAAGTCACTCACATGTATCCTCTTCACTGCAATTGATGTTGTTGGTAGCATCTGCTACCGTCCCTTTCAACACCGTCCCAAGTACCATATCAGTATGTAGTCTGATAGTATCGACTCGTCCCTGTGTTCAACGGATAGTGGCTTCTGTGACTCTTATACCTGGGAATGCAGACCTGGCAAGGCATGGGTTCGTTGCTGTGCATACGTAATTAATTCATCGCTGAGGACCATCATTTCACAACTTATCCTGTTATCCATTCAAAAGGTTTTAACGCTGTCTCTCCAGCTGGGGTTGTTCTGAATCATCAAAATAGCTGAATACCTTAACCCATTCCTGTCCAGTCTCAGTCAAGACTTCACTAAACGTGTTAGTGTTCCATACATTCCCTCCACTAATCCCAAACTCTGCAATTAGTGGAAGACATAGAAACATAGAAAATAGGTGCAGGAGTAGAGGCCATTCGGCCCTTCGAGCCTGCACCACCATTCAATGTGATCATGGCTGATCATCCAACTCAGTATCCCGTACCTGCCTTCTCTCCATACCCCCTGATCCCTTTAGCCACAAGGGCCACATCCCTCTTAAATATAGCCAATGAACTGGCCTCAACTACCTTCTGTGGCAGAGAATTCCAGAGACTCACCACTCTCTGTGTGAAAAACGTTTTCCTCATCTCGGTCCTAAAGGAATTCCCCTTATCCTTAGACTGTGACCCCTTGTCCTGGACCTCCCCAACATCGGGAACAATCTTCCTGCATCTAGCCTATCCAACCCCTTAAGAATTTTGTAAGTTTCTATAAGATTCCCCCTCAGTCTTCTAAATTCTAGCGAGTACAAGCCGAGTCTATCCAGTCTTTCCTCATATGAAAGTCCTGACATCCCAGGAATCAGTCTGGTGAATCTTCTCTGTACCCTGCTATGGCAAGAATGTCTTTTCTCAGATTTGGAGACCAAAACTGTACGCAATACTCCAGTTGTGGCCTCACCAAAACCCTGTACAACTGCAGTAGAACCTCCCTGCTCCTATACTCAAATCCTTTCGCTATGAATGCTAACATACCATTTGCTTTCTTCACTGCCTGCTGCACCTGCATGCCTACTTTCAATGACTGGTGTACCATGACACCCAGGTCTCGTTGCATCTCCCCTTACCTAATCTGCCACCATTCAGATAATAGGCTACCCTCCTGTTTTTGCCACCAAAGTGGATAACCTCACATTTATCCACATTATACTGCATCTGCCATGCATCTGCCCATTCACTCAGCCTATCCAAATCACCCTGCAGCCTCCAAGCATCCTCCTCACACCTAACTATACCCCTCAGCTTAGTGTCATCCGCAAACTAGGAGATGTTGCATTCAATTCCCTCGTCCAAATCATTAATATATATTGTAAATAGCTGGGGTCCCAGCACTGAGCCTTGCGGTACCCCAATAGTCACTGCCTGCCATCCTGAAAAGGACCCGTTTACTCCTACCCTTTGCCTCCTGTCTGCTAGCCAGTTCTCTATCCACATCAATACTGAATCCCCAATACCATGTGCTTTAAGTTTGTATACTAATCTCTTATGTGGGACCCTGTCAAAAGCCTTCTGAAAGTCTAGATATAACACATCCACTGGTTCTTCCTTATCCACTCTGCTAGTTACATCCTCGAAAAATTCTATCAGATTCGTCAGACATGATTTACCTTTCGTAAATCCATGCTGACTTTGTCCAATGATTTCACCACTTTCCAAATGTGCTGCTATCCCATCTTTAATAACTGACTCTAGCAGTTTCCCCACTACCGATGTTAGACTAACTGGTTTGTAATTCCCCGTTTTCTCTCTCCCTCCTTTTTTAAAAAGTGGGGTTACATTAGCTACCCTCCAATCCTCAGGAACTACTCCAGAATCTAAGGAGTTTTGAAAAATTATCACCAATGCAGCCACTATTTCTGGGGCTATTTCCTTGTCACAGTCACAGAGGCCGACGTCAGGAAATCCTTCAGAGGGGTGAACCCTCGAAAAGCGCCTGGACCTGATGGCATACCTGGTTGTGTTCTAAAAATCTGTGCGGACCAACTGGCTGGAGTTTTTACGGACATTTTCAACCTGTCACTTATGAGGTCTGAGGTTCCCACCTGCTTCAAAAGGGCATCAATTATACCAGTGCCCAAGAAGAGCAAGGTGACGTGCCTCAATGACTATCGACCTGTGGCACTAACGCCTGTGGTGATGAAGTGCTTAGAGAGGTTGATCATGGCGCAAATCAACTCCTACCTCGACAAAAACCTGGACCCACTGCAGTTCGCTTACCGCAACAACAGATCAACGGTGGATGCGATCTCGCTGGCTCTCCACTCCACTCTGGACCACTTGGACAACAAAAACTCATATGTCAGGCTGCTATTCATTGACTACAGCTCGGCATTTAACACAATCATCCCCTCCAAGCTGGTTACCAAACTCGCAGAACTGGGTCTTTGCGCATCCCTCTGCAATTGGATCCTCGACTTCCTCATCCACAGACCACAGTCTGTTCGTATTGGTGGAAATGTGTCAGACTCGATAACAATCATCACGGGAGCACCTCAAGGCTGCGTGCTCAGCCCCCTGCTGTACTCACTCTATACTCATGACTGCGTAGCCGGTCACAGTGCGAACTCCATCATCAAGTTCGCTGACGACACCACTGTTGTGGGACGTATCACTGATGGGGATGAGTCCGAGTATAGAAGAGAGATCGAGCGACTGTCCATATGGTGCCAGCACAATAACCTGGCCCTCAACACCAGCAAAACCAAGGAACTGATTGTGGACTTTGGAAGGAGTAGGATGGGGACCCACAGTCCTGTTTATATCAACGGGTCGATGGTTGAAAGGGTCAAGAGCTTCAAATTCCTGGGCGTGCACATCTGTGAAGATCTTTCCTGGTCCGAGAACACAGATGCAATTATTAAGAAAGCTCATCAGCGCCTCTACTTCCTGAGAAGATTACGGAGAGTTGGTCTGTCAAGGAGGACTCTCTCTAACATCTACAGGTGTACAGTAGAGAGCTTGCTGACCGGGTGCATCGTGGCTTGGTGCCCTGGAGAGGAAAAGACTACAAAAAGTAGTAAACACTGCCCAGTCCATCATCGGCTCTGACCTTCCTTCCATCGAGGGGATTTATCGCAGTCGCTGCCTCAAAAAGGCTGGCAGCATCATCAAGGACCCACACCACCCTGGCCACACACTCATCTCCCTGCTACCTTCAGGTAGAAGATACAGGAGCCTGAAGACTGCAACAACCCGGTTTAGGAATAGCTACTTCCCCACAGCCATCAGGCTATTAAACCTGGCTCGGAACTCTGAACATTAATATCCCTCCATCTGTTATTTGCACTTTATTAATTTATTAATTCATGTGTGTATTTATGTATAGAATTGTAGTCAATGCCTTCTATGTTCTGTTATGCTATGCAAAGAAAGATTTCCATTGTCCTGTCAGGGACACATGACAATAAACTCTTTTGACTCGACTTGACTTTTTGAGTACTCTGGGATGCAGCCTAACTGGCCCTGGGGATTTATCGGCCTTTAATCCATTCAATTTACCCAACACCACTTCTCGGCTAACCTGGATTTCACTCAGTTCCTCCACCTTATTTGACCCCCGGTCCCCGGATGAAATCACTCTTTAACTACTGACAAGGCAGAGTCTCCTCCATCACCTTTCCTGTGAAACATTTACCCTGAGCACTCTAAAGAGGGACCCCTTATATAAATATTGTCTCCGATTCCTTATCACAATTCTAGCTGTTCTATCTTAGCATGGAAATACCATTACCCAGTAGGTAAAGCGATCAATCAGTGCTAAATTGTACCCTTTATTTTATGGCTAGAGGAAGGGTCCTGTGAAACGTATCTATCTGTGTTGATCTGCAGGCTCCACTCATTTTCCATTTGGCACTGCAATTATCTCAAACTGCCCCGAACTTCCAAGTCACACTATACTATGGGGAGAGTGTACGTTATAACTCCCCTCAGTGGGTTGGGCTCTAAGATTTCCACTGCCCATGTTATGTATTCATGTACTTAAGCACACCAGTGCAGCCAAACTAACACTGGACTTTGCTAAGTGGAACAGCAGCAACTGTTCTCATTCTGTCTCCATAGTCTGTTACTGTCACTGAAGTTCCCTTCTTTCATTACCACGGCACAAATGGTAGAGTTTAGTGAAATATGAGAATCCTAGTGCTGGGAAGGAGGTCAGGGATAGTTTATATTTTGTTGTCTTCAATTGTCCAAATATATTTCTCCTCCCCAATCTACACTATCTCTCAACATTTACTCCCATAATGATTTCTCCCAAACTACGGTCTGATGTAATCAACGAGCACAGAACACATGTTACATGTGTGGCTTCCTTCCACACATTTAAGACAGGACTCAGGAAACCTGGCTCCTCATTTGCATTTATAAGACAAAAACATCTTTATTTTCACCACATTAGAAAGAACATTATTGAAGATATTCTTAATGTACTTTGTAACTTTATGTACTCTTGTGCTGTTCATTCTTTACAGCAACTTTGCCCCTGGCTACCTTCAGCCAAATAATCCACTTTTTTAAACAAAACCAGCACGTTAGCTTCATCATTCAACTACAAGGACACCCAGGTCCCCTTGCAGAACTACATTCCAAAGTTTAAATACTCTTATTTTCTATTCCTCCTCCCTAAATGAAAATATAGATATTGCTACATTATGCTCCACTGCCAAATCCTGCCTCAGTCAACCTACACTCCGCAATTTTATGTAATCACCACTTACTAACCAATTTGACTAAAAAAAGTGTTGCTCCTTTTTTTAAATCCAAATTAATTACATGGATGATCAATAACTGATATGCCAGCATTCACTCTTTTGGCACAAGTGGTATTCTAGAAACGTGAAACCAGTCCCTTTAAGAATAAGGGGTAGGCCATTGAGGACTGAGATATTGTCTCCTTTTTTTACTGAATTCAAAAGATTAAAAAATAAGAAGGCAACACTTAAAACACCAATATGACAATACAACAACCTGCATTTTTCCATCTCTCCTCTATTGAAAGTTAAGAGAAAATAAAGAATGAACTTAATATCCATAGATTGCTAACACATTTGCAAAGACCAAAGGAATTAAAAATAACCTTGTGTCTCCACCTCCACACAGTAACTGACTTCTTAAAGCGACACACGCTACATAAGAGAGCACGCTCATTCAATGATATCCGATTCATCTGAAGTGTAGGATTAAATCAGCATTCATCCAACGGTTTCACAAACACGTAACAATCTTTAAACTTACTTATTTATACCTTTTATCCTGTGACATTCACGCACAAGTTGCCACACACAATATGCTACATCTCACAGATATTCACACTTTAAACAGTAATATTATCACACAAAAGTAAAACACAGTAATACACACCTCAAGGAAATCTTTCTAACTCTTAAAACGTTAATATACCTAAATATGTTCAGAAGCTTGCCTCCCATTTCATACATTTGCTAAATTTCACAAAGGAAAATGGGCATCACAATTAGGTTTTTAAAATTGTACGGTGTATCTATTGTTTTTCCTTCTTACCAACATGCGTAAGGGAGTGCATATAAAATAAGACGGGTAAACTTCAATTACACAAATTTGTCCAAAAGGGGTGTGATTCAGAGTCCCGTAGTGGAATCAATGGCACTGCCCTTTTGTTTCCATAATTATTTTCCCTATTCAAAGGCGTCCCATTGCAATTTCTAAACCTTCCCTTGTCTGACAAGTCCGTTCTGTTTACTAGAATCTTTCATTCTTTTTGGACCAGAATTTACAAGCTGCCACGTGGGCAGTACTATTAGCTCAGCCATTCCCCTGGGAGACTTTGTCATGGCCACTCATATGGGTATTGCACTTAATAATAGCTAGATGGAGAGGGAAGGCTGAGGCTAGTGTAGTTGGCAGCGTTGTCTTTAAGTTGTGAAAGTCTTCGTCTTGTTGGAAAGAGAGTTAAAATGAATAAGAATTAACCAAGCCCACAAAAAGCTTCATCTACTATGAATGGGCAGGCTTATGATTCACAATGGGATGGTCCAATTCCCTGTCAATCAGGATCCTGGGCACTGTGATTGGACATTGATCCAGATTGTAATTAGTCAGATATCCTGTTAATCAAGATCTTGCCTCACCCCACAACCACTGGGTCACTCACAAACTCTCTCTCCAGCAGAGACGAGCTCTTTGCCAAAAGTGATTCAAGGTTCGAAGGCAAGTTTGTTTTAAACGGTACAGGCTGTAGGCTTGTGAGTTAACGTTTTTAAGCAGCCTCAAACTCATGCTTTTTTTCTCTTCCAATCGTCTTGAATGTATCTGCTGTTTTCTCTCTCTGGTCATCTGCGTTGTTTAACTCTCTCGCTGCTGAATTCAATTACTGTTTCTTCTTCCTCTACTGCCTCAGCTCTTTCCCTTCTGCTTTCTCATCTGCCTTTTCAGTCTCCAAGTCGCTATTAGTATCAGCTTCTTCTGGGGATGCCCTTCCCTGTAGGGGTGCTGGAGCCTCCCCACCCCTACAGGATCTTATATGGGGGAGGTGGTCTACACTATTCCCGACGTTGTTCCTCATTTCCCCACTGAATTTGTTCCTTCACCCCCCCCCCCCCCCCTCTATAAACAGGGTTGCTTATGTCAGACGAGGGGTCCGCGGGGTTATATCGTTTCAGCGCCTTTTCTCTTTTACCCTTTAACAGTTTCTACATTCCATGTTCCTTCAACCGGCTAAGATTCATCTCCCAAACATTTGGTTGGCTTATAACTTAATATTCTATAGTCTTTTGTTACTTTTAAGATTCAAATTACACATGTTGCACTGCAACTTTAGTACAAATTGTTACCCATTATTGTAGTGTCTTTTAACACTTACTGAATTGTGAACGACAGGCTTTTTACCTGTGGAGCCAATCACCGACTACTTTACTTGTAGCAAAATACGGGCGTTCCCCCGTCACTTTTATCCAGATTATTACGCATAGATCGATAGAGAGAAAGAGAGAACGAGAGAAAGAAAAAGAGAAAGCAACTTCTCAACGATTTTCACCTGCCTGCCCGCTCTGTGGCAAGGCCTTTGCCCGCTCCTCCAGCCTGCTGGCACACCGCCACGTGGATAGATAGGCACTGTTTAGGTAGACACAAAATGCTTGAAAGAATGGGTAACGTTTCAGGGTCGAGACCCTTCTTCAGTGTCGACCTGAAATGTCACCCATTGCTTGTCTCTAGAGATGCTGCCTGTCCCGCTGAGTTCCTCCAGCACTCTGTGAAACGTCACCTATCCATGTTCTCCACAGATGCTGCCTGACCCGCTGAGTTACTCCAGCACTCTGTGAAACGTCACCTATCCATGTTCTCCACAGATGCTGCCTGACCCGCTGAGTTACTCCAGCACTTTGTGAAACGTCACCTATCCATGTTCTCCACAGATGCTGCCTGTCCCGCTGAGTTACTCCAGCACTCTGTGAAACGTCACCTATCCATGTTCTCCACAGATGCTGCCTGACCCGCTGAGTTACTCCAGCACTTTGTGTTAGTCATAGAGTGATACAGTGTGGAAACAGGCCCTTCGGCCCAACTTTCCCACACCGACCAACATGTCCCAGCTTCACTAGTTCCATACACCCACCACCCTCTGCGTGAAAAAGTTACCCCTCAGTTTCCTTTTAAATCTTTTCCCCTTCACCTTGAACCCATGTCCTCTGGTCCTCGATTCCCCCACTCTGGGCAAGAGATTCTGTGCATCTAACTAAATTGTGTTCTATGCAACATTCCAGCATCTACAGTATCTTGTTCCCTCTCCCTCTCCCTCTCTCCTGGAATGAGACTCTCTCCCTCTCCCCCTCTCCTGGAATGAGACTCTCTCCCTCTTCCTCTCTCTCCTGGAATGAGACTCTCTCCCTCTCCACATCTCTCCCACCCTCTCTCCCCCTCCCCTCTTGCTCTATCCCTCTGTCTCAAGCTCACCTTGGTGCTGTCCGAGAATGCGGTGTCCATTCTTGGGATGAAATGCAAGGTCCGGGCTGACCAGTCATCGACAGCCCCCCTTCCCTTCCCTCGTGGGTCATATCTTCATCATTCCTCTGTCTTCTCACTGGATGACAAGCAGAACCATCTTGGCTTAACAGTAGATGTATCTTCTTCCTTTTGGCCTTTCATTTCTGCAGGTATTTACAGCGGAATCAAAACTACTTCCCTTAGGTCCTGGTCTTCCTTTTGTTTTAGTAAAGGTAGAACCTTTGACAGTTGCGATTGGTTTAGGATCTTGAATACTCCCATAGTGTAAATTTGACATGAACCGTACTTCCTTGTCTATGAAGTTCCTCAGATCAGGAAGCATGGCCTCTCGATTCTCATTTTCCTCTAACAGACCAGCTTTATCTTTTCTCTAAGTCTATAGGGCAGTTTTAGAGTGATCATTTTCATATTGCTGACAACATTCATTTCTTGCATGTGGTCTA
Organism: Raja brachyura; assembly: GCA_963514005.1. Next base: position 676,148 of record OY740789.1, read on the forward strand.
AGAGGGTAGTCATTTCTTTCATACTTCTAAGAAATATCGCAAACTCCCGCAATGCTTTCGCACATTCTGGCTGGATAGCTGTCCAAGCGTAGGCCTTCTTCATGAGGATGTCTTTGGATCATGGACGTTTAAAGGGACTTTTATGTAGTGTGTCGGCAGCGAGTGGCGACTGCGGGGGGTTCAACAGCCCCGACCACGGGTGAATAAAAGGGGAAGATGATTGAACTTTATCACCTTCCATCACAGTGAGGAATGTGGATTCCACTGTGGTGGATGTTTATGTTAGATTTTATTTTATGTGGCTGTGTCTTGTTGCTTTTTACTCAGTATGGCTGTACGGTAACTCAAATATCACTGTACCTTAATTGGTGCATGACAATAAATTCCAACTTGAACTTGATCAGCTTTCGTCTATATATTAAACAAAGGATAATGCTGACTGATCGTGCACAATTGTGACGGCTTGGGCCGCCCTGCCCAGAGACAGGCCCTTCTGCCCCTCTCGTCCGTGCTACCCCGGGCTTTCTGCAACACAATCTTGCACTGTTCTGCACTGGATATTGCATTTATTGCGTTTGTCATCACTGTTTGCTCTGGCGGCTGCGTGTGAACGGGAGATTTCATCGCCTCCCGATCGATGTGCAGAACAACAAACTAATGAAGCATCTGGAACACAGTTCTCCTGGGTTGCTGCAGGCTGAAGCATCAAACTACTACCCTGTTGAGCCCCGTCAGTCCCACAGCACAGAAACACACAGCCATGCCGATCGAAGCTAGTCCCGCATGCCCACGTCTGGCCCCTCACCCTCCCTGCCTTTCCCACCCATGCCTTTAGAAAGGAGATGAGGAGGAATTTCTTTAGCCGGAGGGTGGTGAATCTGTGGAATTCATTGCCACAGAGGGCGGTGGAGGCCAAGTCACCGGGTATTGTTTAGATTTTAGAGATACTGCGCGGAAACAGGCCCTTCAGCCCAACGAGTCATCGCCGACCAGTGATCACCCCGTACACTAGCTCCATCCTACACACATTAGGGACAATGTTACAGAAGCCAATTAACCTACAAACCAGCAGGTCTTTGGAATGCGGAAGGAAACTGGAGCACCCGGAGAAAACCCACGCAGGTCACGGGGAGAACGTGCAAACTCCGTACAGACAGCACCCGTATTTCAGAATAGAACCCAGGTCTCTGGCGCTGTGAGGCAGCAACTCTACCGCTGCACCACTGTGTATTTTTGCTATCTATCATTTCATTTATTACTCACACCAGCAGAGTTGTGCACAAATGGTTCACATTAATAATGTCAATCTGAGGGGCAACGTTTCCACACAGGGTGGTGGGTGTATGGAATGAGCTGCCGGAGGAGGCAGTTGAGGCTGGGACTATCACAACGTTTAAGAGACACTTGGACAGGACAGGTTTGGAGGAACCATAGAAAATAGGTGCAGGAGTAGGCCATTCGGACCTTCGAGCCTGCACCGCCATTCAATGTGATCATGGCTGATCATCCAACTCAGTATCCTGTACCTGCCTTCTCTCCATACCCCCTGATCCCTTTAGCCACAAGTGCCACATCTAACGCCCTCTTAAATATAGCCAATGAACTGGCCTCAACTACCTTCTGTGGCAGAGAATTCCAGACTCACCACTCTGTCTGAAAAAAGATCTTCTCATCTCTGTCCTAAAAGACTTCCCCCTTATCCTTAAACTGTTACCCCCAGTTCTGGACTTCCCCAACATCGGGAACAATCTTCCTGCATCTAGCCTGTCCAACCCCTTAAGAATTTTGTAAGCATCTATAAGATTCCCCCTCAATCTCCTAAATTCCAGCGAGTACAAGCCGAGTCTATCTAATCTTTCTTCATAGAGAAGTCCTGCCATCCCAGGAATCAGTCTGGTGAACCTTCTCTGTACTCCCTCTATGGCAAGAATGTCTTTCCTCTTAGTGTCTTAGTGTAGATTAGGAGACCAAAACTAGGATCCAAGATTAGGATATGGGCCAAACGCAGACTAGTGTAGATGGGGCATGTTGGTCGGGGTGGGACTAGTGTAGATGGGGCATGTTGGTCGGAGTGGGACTAGCGTAGATGGGGCATGTTGGTCGGGGTGGGACTAGTGTAGATGGGGCATGTTGGTCGGGGTGGGACTAGTGTAAATGGGGCATGTTGGTCGGGGTGGGACTAGTGTAGATGGGGCATGTTGGTCGGGGTGGGACTAGTGTAGAAGGGGCATGTTGGTCGGGGTGGGACTAGTGTAGATGGGGCATGTTGGTCGGGGTGGGACTAGTGTAGAAGGGGCATGTTGGTCAGAGTGGGCAAGTTTGGCTGAGGGAAGGGCCTGTTTCCATGCTGTGACTCTATGAGCTTCCAAGAGTAACATTCTCCTTTCTCTGGGTCATTCATTGTTAATAAAGAAAGTTGACTTTTCCTGTTTAAATGTCCACAGTAATGTATAGGCAGAAGTGAGCCCACCTGCTTCAGCCACGATGAATTAACAAATCATCACTATTCACTTCTCAGATGTTAGAATTGGTCAGAACATACCCTCCACCGTGACCCTTGACACCAATGTCCCTCGGGGTCATGACCTTGTCACCCACAACGTGTGGCCAGGTCTCAGGCCAATGGGATCCAGACGTCCGTCCACTGGTCAGAACACTATTTCAGCCACATGAGCAGCAAAGATGGGAAAGACATTAAGAACCTTCTGTCCTGAAGGGCCGAATGGCCTACTCCTGCACCTATTGTCAGGATAACAATCCATCCCTCAACATCAGCAAGACAAAAGAGTTAGCGTTTACAAGAACGATCCCAGGAATGAGTGGGTTAACGTACGATTAGCGTTTGTCAGCGCTGGGCCTGTACACGCTGGAGTTTAGAAGATTGGGGGGGGGGGGGGGGGGGGGGGGGGAACCTCATTGAAACGTCACCGAACAGTGAAAGGCCCGGATAGAGCGGATGTGGAGAGGATGTTTCCACTAGTGGGAGAGTCTAGGACCAGAGGGCACAGCCTCAGAATTAAAGGACGTTCCTTTAGGAAGGAAATGAGAAGGAATTTCTTTAGCCAGAGGGCGGTGAATCTGTGGGATTCGTTGCCACAGACGGCGGTGGAGGCCACAAGTCAGTGGATATATTTAAGGCAGAGATAGACATGAATTTAAACCCCATATCGGCAGGAAAAACACTGCCGGTTCGTATGGGGCCTAAATCACCTTTTCGCAACATAAAATTTGGATTAAAGTCATCCAAAGAAGCACGTTTATATGTAAAATAAACGGCTTTCCTTTAGCTGTCCCATACGTGAAATCCGTCCCCGTTGTCAGCGTTCACGGCATTATAAGCTAATTTTTATTTTACTCCAGCGCTGAAATTGTCCAGCGATTTAAATAATATATTATTCACAGACCGGCAGTCGGAACAAATCTTCAGCAAAAGCTCGCACCCCGAGAAAATAAAACTCTGGCAGGCAGGAGCAAAACGCATTGTAACCCCGCCCCCCCCCCCCCTTAAAGGCGCCAAAGTCGCGCACACGGCCAGTGATAGAACTGCAGCGCTGCTGAAGGGAAGTTTTGTAACAAACCGACCTGGAGATGTAGATCCACACCAGACACAGGGGGTGGCTCCTTGTCTCTACGCTGGACCGCCGCTCCCATCCACAGCCCGGGACCACCGCTCCCATCCACAGCCCAGGACCGCCGCTCCCATCCACAGCCCAGGACCACCGCTCCCATCCACAGCCCGGGACCGCCGCTCCCATCCACAGCCCGGGACCACCGCTCCCATCCACAGCCCGGGACCACCGCTCCCATCCACAGCCCGGGACCACCGCTCCCATCCACAGCCCGGGACCACCGCTCCCATCCACAGCCCGGGACCACCGCTCCCATCCACAGCCCGGGACCACCGCTCCCATCCACAGTCCGGGACCACCGCTCCCATCCACAGCCCGGGACCACCGCTCCCATCCACAGCCCGGGACCACCGCTCCCATCCACAGCCCGGGACCACCGCTCCCATCCACAGCCCGGGACCACCGCTCCCATCCACAGCCCGGGACCACCGCTCCCATCCACAGCCCAGGACCACCGCCCCCATCCACAGCCCGGGACCACCGCTCCCATCCACAGCCCGGGACCACCGCTCCCATCCACAGCCCAGGACCACCGCTCCCATCCACAGCCCAGGACCACCGCTCCCATCCACAGCCCAGGACCACCGCTCCCATCCACAGCCCGGGACCACCGCTCCCATCCACAGCCCGGGACCACCGCTCCCATCCACAGCCCGGGACCACCGCTCCCATCCACAGCCCGGGACCACTGCTCCCATCCACAGCCCAGGACCACCGCTCCCATCCACAACCCAGGACCACCGCTCCCATCCAAAGCCCAGGATCACCGCTCCCATCCACAGCCCGGGACCACCGCTCCCATCCACAGCCCGGGACCGCTGCACTCAGACACTTCCACAACTCCCCCTTTTATACACAGCAGCTGACAATTTTGTAACCAGCTCCAATGGGAGCGGTGGTCCCGGGCTGTGGATGGGAGCGGTGGTCCCGGGCTGTGGATGGGAGCGGTGGTCCCGGGCTGTGGATGGGAGCGGTGGTCCCGGGCTGTGGATGGGAGCGGTGGTCCCGGGCTGTGGTCGGGGGCGGTGGTCCCGGGCTGTGGATGGGAGCGGTGGTCCCGGGCTGTGGATGGGAGCGGTGGTCCCGGGCTGTGGTCGGGGGCGGTGGTCCCGGGCTGTGGATGGGAGCGGTGGTCCCGGGCTGTGGATGGGAGCAGTGGCCCCGGGCTGTGGATGGGAGCGGTGGTCCTGGGCTGTGGATGGGAGCGGTGGTCCTGGGCTGTGGATGGGAGCAGTGGTCCCGGGCTGTGGATGGGAGCGGTGGTCCCGGGCTGTGGATGGGAGCAGTGGTCCCGGGCTGTGGATGGGAGCGGTGGTCCCGGGCTGTGGATGGGAGCGGTGGTCCCGGGCTGTGGATGGGAGCGGTGGTCCCGGGCTGTGGATGGGAGCGGTGGTCCCGGGCTGTGGTCGGGGGCGGTGGTCCCGGGCTGTGGATGGGAGCGGTGGTCCTGGGCTGTGGATGGGAGCGGTGGTCCCGGGCTGTGGATGGGAGCGGTGGTCCCGGGCTGTGGTCGGGGGCGGTGGTCCCGGGCTGTGGATGGGAGCGGTGGTCCCGGGCTGTGGATGGGAGCAGTGGCCCCGGGCTGTGGATGGGAGCGGTGGTCCTGGGCTGTGGATGGGAGCGGTGGTCCCGGGCTGTGGATGGGAGCGGTGGTCCCGGGCTGTGGATGGGAGCGGTGGTCCCGGGCTGTGGATGGGAGCAGTGGTCCCGGGCTGTGGATGGGAGCAGTGGTCCCGGGCTGTGGATGGGAGCGGCGGTCCCGGGCTGTGGATGGGAGCAGTGGTCCCGGGCTGTGGATGGGAGCGGTGGTCCCGGGCTGTGGATGGGAGCGGTGGTCCCGGGCTGTGGATGGGAGCGGTGGTCCCGGGCTGTGGATGGGAGCGGTGGTCCCGGGCTGTGGATGGGAGCGGTGGTCCTGGGCTGTGGATGGGAGCGGCGGTCCAGCGTAGAGACAAGGAGCCACCCCCTGTGTCTGGTGTGGATCTACATCTCCAGGTCGGTTTGTTACAAAACTTCCCTTCAGCAGCGCTGCAGTTCTATCACTGGCCGTGTGCGCGACTTTGGCGCCTTTAAGGGGGGGGGGGCGGGGTTACAATGCGTTTTGCTCCTGCCTGCCAGAGTTTTATTTTCTCGGGGTGCGAGCTTTTGCTGAAGATTTGTTCTGACTGCCGGTCTGTGAATAATATATTATTTAAATCGCTGGACAATTTCAGCGCTGGAGTAAAATAAAAATTAGCTTCTAATGCCGACAACGGGGATGGATTTCACGTCTGGGACAGCTAAAGGAAAGCCGTTTATTTTACATATAAACGTGCTTCTTTGGATGACTTTAATCCAAATTTTATGTTGCGAAAAGGTGATTTAGGCCCCATACGAACCGGCAGTGTTTTTCCTACCGATATGGGGTTTAAATTCACCACAACCGCAACGTTCCAATTGATCGCGTTCCACAAAATCCCACTCGCAAGATTAAAATGCCCATTAATCTACAGGAATTGAACAATAAATTCCTTCAATTTGGCCTATAAATTCATGACAATGAGATTTAAAAATCATGTTATACATTGTGAATTATTGTGTGAATGTTATTTGGACACTTGGTAAATGTAATTAAAAATGGTAATCATTTCGTAAGAAATGGATAGATGTTTAGATCTAGTTATTGAATTTTGTAATTAGCTACAATTGGGTAACTAACTAATTATATGCTTTAATTTCAGGTCCTCCAAGTAAGATTGCTTCATATTTGTTTCAGAATGCTTCAATCTATAATTGAATTTCTTTCAGTTCTCTTAATTTTTAAGAAAGTTATGGGCTTTTGACTGTCCTCGATCACAGCTTTTGAGTTAAGTCAATGGAAAAGCAATAGGGAACAAGATGCTAATTTCCAAGTATGAGAATGGCCATCATTTTTTTAATACTGAAGATATGAAAGTGAATTAGGTGTCAAATTAAACTTCTTTTTATGCTTTATCTGATGGGATAAATAGCAGACTTGATTTTTTAAATCTCAAAATTTTGTAACTCCAGGGCATGAGGTCGGTGAGAACATTATCGCTTTCTCCTGAATTGTGTTTGCTTCTTTGATTAATTCTGCCGACTTTTCCTTTCAATTGTTGTCATTTGAAGTGTCCAGGGATTTTAATGATTATTGTTTCTGGTGCAACTGGAATCGTGCTGTTTCTGTGCTGTATCTCCAAACTAAAGGGATGTTTCCACTAGAGGGAGAGTCTCGGACCAGAGGGCACAGCGTCAGAATAAAAGGATGTATCTTTACTAAAGTGATGATGCCCGAACCTTATCACAACTGAAATTGAACCTGGCTGATGTAAAATGTAGAAACAAAGACCTGTAGATGCTGGTTTGTACCAAAGATGGACACATTGCTGGAGTAACTCAGTGGGTCAGGCAGCATCTCTGGACAACAAGAGAGTTTGGGATGGAACAGAAGAAGGGTTCTGACCCAAAATATCACCCATCCTTATCCTCCAGAGATGGTGCCTGACCCGCTGAGTTTCTCCAGCACTCTTATCATGGTCTCCTCTATATCCCGCAGCCCCGCTCCTACTCCCCATCCCCGTACTCGTAACAAGGGCAGAGTCCCCCATGTCCTCACCTTCCACCCTACCAGCCGTCACATACAACAGACAATCCTCCGACATTTTCACCACCTCCAATGGGATCCCACCACTGGCCACATCTTCCCATTCTGCAATTTCAGGTAGTCCTTCCTTCCTTTGTCCCTCCTTCCCTTCCCAGCTCTCCCACAGCCTACTGTCTCTGCCTCTTCCTTTCTTCACCCCCCCCCCCCCCCCCCAACTTCAGTCTGAAGAAGGGTCTCAACCTGAAACGTCACCTATCCCTTCTCTCCATAGATGCTGCCTGACCCGCTGAGTTACTCCAGCATTTTTGTCAACCTTTGGATTTTCCAGCATCTACAGTTCTTTCTTAAACCACACTGTGGGAGTGTTGGCCACGAATTGGATGGGCCTGCAGTGTGGTGGATCACCACATGGTGGTAGTGTTGACCACAAATTGGAGCGACCTGTTATATGCATTCACTGCACATTGGGAGCGCTGTCTACAAATTAGATATAATTATGCTCTTTACTGCTAAATGGTTCTTTATTGGTCTGTGAGCCTTTACCTTTCCCGCAGAGCTCCCGTGGATGCAGAAGCAACAGCAACAAAGAGAAGCAGGAGAAAGCACTGATTGGCTCTAGCCCGAGTGGGAGGAGAGTTCTCAGTGAGTCAGAGGGGGGAAACAGTTGAAAACTGAGGAATTTGGTTTGTAAATTAGGCAATTTAACAGTTAATATAAGCAAGGCAGCTCTTGGGGAGCGGCAGTGGGGGAAGTGCCCTGTTAATAAAGTGTGAGTCTTTGGCTCGAGAATCTTCAGCGAGGAGAGGAGGCTGCGCAAAACACTGGATAGGGAGAGACCGAGGCAAAAGAAGGAGATGTCAAGCAAGCTGATGCAGTGTGATGCTTGCAGTATGTGGGAGGTCAAGGACACTGCTGGTGCCTCTGGATGCTACAAATGTGAGAAGTGCATCCAGGTACAGCTCCTGAAGGACCGTGTTGGGGAACTGGAGAAACAAGTGGATGACCTCAGGTTCATCCGAGAAACTGAGTCGTTCCTCGACAAGTCCTTCAGTGAGATTGTTACACCCAAGGCACTAGAAGAGAGAAGGTGGGTGACGGTGAGAAAGGGAGGAAAACATGGAATGCAAAGGTCCCCGGGTGTTGTACATCTTGTGAACAGGTTCACCCACTTAGAAGCTGCCGGGACAGAAGACGTTATCACACTGAGCGGCGGACTGGCTTGCCAAACAAAAAGGGCTGATGAGCCAAAACCAAAGAGGCCAACGTCAGGCAACGCCATTGTAGTTGGAGACTCCATTGTGAGAGGTACGGACAGGGGTTTTTGCGGCAACAGACGGGATTCGAGGATGGTGTGCTGCCTTCCTGGTGCCAGGATCCAGGATGTCACGGACAGAGTGCAGACAATCCTCAAGGGCGAAGGTGAACAGCCGGAAGTGGTTGTGCATGTTGGCACAAATGATGTTGGAAAGAAGGGGATGAATATTCTGCAGCGGGACTTCAGAGAGCTTGGAAAAATGCTGAAAAGCAGGACTTCCAGGGTTGTTATCTCCGGTTTGCTTCCAGTTCCTCGTACTGGCGAGAGCAGGAACAGGGAGATACAGGACCTGAATGTGTGGCTGAGGAACTGGTGCAGGGGGCAGGGATTTAGATTCTTAGATCACTGGGATCTGTTTTGGAGTAAGGGGGAACTGTACAAAAGGGACGGATTGCATCTTAACAGGTGGGGGACCAGCATTCTGGCCGGCAGGTTTGCCACTGCTACACGGATGGTTTTAAACTGAATAAAGGGGGTGGGGTGTCAAATGGGATAGTCGAGGACGGAGTTAAAGGGAAAGAGAGTAAAGGGATGGTTAATGACCCCAGAATTAACGGGAAAGGAAGCTCACAAAGGGATAGGCGAGTATGGCCAAGTATAATAGGGATCGATGTGAAAGGTGAGATGCGTAAGGAATTAAAAGTGTTGTATATGAATGCGCGAAGTACAAGAAGTAAAGTAGATGAGCTTGAGGCTCAGTTACAGGTTGGTAGATATGACATTGTGGGGATTACTGAGACGTGGCTGCAGGAGGATCGGGCCTGGGAACTTAATATTCAGGGTTATACATCCTATAGAAAGGACAGGCAGGTGGGCAGAGGAGTGGGGGAGGGGTAGCTCTGCTGGTGAGGGATGGAATTCAGTCCCTTGCGAGGGAAGACATAGGGACTGACGAGGTAGAGTCGCTGTGGATTGAGTTGAGGAATTGTAAAGGCAAGAAGACACTAATTGGTGTTATTTACAAACCCCCAAATAGTAGCCGGGATGTAGGGTGTAAGTTGCAGCAGGAGTTAAAACTGGAACGTAACAAAGGTAATGCCACTGTGGTGATGGGGGATTTCAATATGCAGGTAGACTGGGAAAATCAGGTTGGTTCAGGACCCCAAGAAAGAAAGTTTGTAGAATGCCTCCGGGATGGATTCTTAGAGCAGCTTGTAGTGGAGCCGACCAGAGAAAAGGCAACTCTGGATTTAGTGTTGTCCAATGAACCAGATATGATAAGAGAACTCGAGGTAAAGGAACCGCTTGGAGGTAGTGATCATAATATGATTAGTTTAAATCTGCAATTTGAGAAGGAAACCGTTAAATCGGAAGTGGCAGTGATGTAGTTGAACAAAGGGGACTATGAAGGCATGAGAGGGGAGCTGGCCAAAGTAGAATGGAAAGGGATCCTAGCAGGAATGACGGTGGAACAGCAATGGCAGGAATTTCTGGGCATAATCCGGACGACGCAGGATCATTTCATTCCAAAAAGGAAGAATGATTCTAAGGGGAGTAGGGGACAATCGTGGCTGACAAGAGAAGGTAGGGATAGAATAAAACTAAAAGAAAAGACGTATAACACAGCAAAGAGTAGCCGGAAGCCGGAGGATTGGGAAACTTTCATAGGACAACAGAAGGAAACAAAACGGGCAATACGGGCTGAAAAGATGAAGTATGAGGGGAAACTGGCCAGGAATATAAAGAAGGACAGGAAAAGCTTCTTTAGATATGTTAAGGGAAAAAGAGTAGCAAAGTGAAATGTGGCTCCCTTGAAGGCAGACACGGGTGAAATAATTATGGGTAACAAGGAAATGGCAGAAGAGTTGAATAGGTACTTCGGATCGGTCTTCACTAAGGAAGGACACAAACAATCTCCCAGATGTACTGGAGGACAGAGGATCTAAGGGGGTAGAGGAACTGAAAGAAATTTGCATTAGGCGAGAAATAGTATTGGGTCGGCTAATGGGACTGAAGGATGATAAATCCCCTGGGCCTGATGGTCTGCATCCCAGGGTCCTCAGGGAGGTGGCTCCAGAAATAGTGGATGCATTGGTGATCATTTTCCAATGTTCAATAGATTCAGGATCAGTTCCTGTGGATTGGAGGATAGCTAATGTTATCCCACTTTTCAAGAAAGGAGCGAGAGAGAAAATAGGGAATTACAGACCAGTTAGCCTGACTTCGGTGGTGGGAAAGATGCTGGAGTCAATTATTAAAGAGGTAATAATGGGGCATTTGGATAGCAGTAAAAGGATTAGTCCAAGTCAACATGGATTTATGAAAGGGAAGTCATGCTTGACTAATCTTCTGGAATTTTTTGAGGATGTGACAAGTAAAATGGATGAAGGGGTGCCAGTGGATGTAGTGTATCTAGACTCTCAGAAAGCCTTTGATAAGGTCCTGCACGGGAGACTGGTGACTAAAATTTGAGCAGATGGTATTGGGGGTAGGGTGTTGACATGGATAGAAAATTGGTTGGCAGACCGGAAGCAAAGAGTAGGAGTGAACGGGTCCTTTTCAGAATGGCAGGCAGTGGCGAGTGGAGTGCCGCAAGGCTCGGTGTTGGGGCCGCAACTGTTTACCATATATATTAATGATTTGGAAGAGGGAATTAGGAGCAACACTAGCAAGTTTGCGGATGACACAAAGCTGGGTGGCGGTGTGAACTGCGAAGAGGATGTTAGGAGGTTGCAGGGTGACCTGGACAGGTTGAGTGAGTGGGCAGATGCGTGGCAGATGCAGTATAATATAGATAAATGTGAGGTTATCCACTTTGGCGGCAAAAACAAGGGGGCAGATTATTATCTCAATGGGGTTAGTTTAGGTAAGGGGGAGGAGGTGCAGCGAGACCTGGGTGTCCTTGTACACCGGTCACTGAAAGTTGGCGTGCAGGTACAGCAGGCACTGCAGGCAGTGAAGAAAGCTAATGGAATGTTGGCCTTCATAACAAGAGGATTTCAGTATAGTAGAGAGGTTCTTCTGCAGTTGTATAGGGCTCTGGTGAGACCACATCTGGAGTATTGTGTACGATTTTGGTCTCCTAATTTGAGGAAGGACATCATTGTAATTGAGGCAGTGCAGCGTAGGTTCACGAGATTGATCCCTGGGATGGCGGGACTGTCATATGAGGAAAGATTGAAAAGACTAGGCTTGTATTCACTGGAGTTTAGAAGGATGAGGGGGAATCTTATAGAAACTTATAAAAGGACTGGACAAGCTGGATGCAGGAAAAATGTTCCCAATGTTGGGTGAGTCCAGAACCAGGGGCCACCGTCTTAGAATAAAGGGGAGGTCATTTAAGACTGAGGTGAGAAAAAACGTTTTCACCCAGGGAGTTGTGGATTTATCGAATTCCCTGCCACAGAGGGCAGTGGAGGCCAAGTCACTGGATGGATTTAAGAGAGCATTGGATAGAGCTCTAGGGGCTGGTGGAGTCAAGGGATATGGGGAGAAGGCAGGCACGGGTTGTTGAGGTTGGACGATTGACCTGGACGATGACACGTTGGCCTGGCTTGCCTCAACGGAGCTGCAGGTCTAAAAGACATACGACGGAAGAAGAAGAAGAGGTTGGACGCCAATTGACAAATGGCAACCGTGCTTTCATTGGACAATTACTACTCGGACAATTTGAGGTTGTGCAGGTTTTGTTCTTGATGAGTTTCAGGTATGATTTATATAATATTTTTACTCAATGTTAAAAATTCAGGTAGTCCCGTGATTTGGGTCACAAACTTAAACGAAAAAGCACCTCGGATCACAGCTTATTTAAGGAAATGAGAGATACTTGAGGGTCACCAGGGGGGTTTTGTGGGAATCCCATTGCACCCGTATATCTGTCCATTTCCTCAAGCATCCATTTCCTGTACGGCTGCAACTTTAGTGAATAAACCCTAACTAGGGGGAGGGGCAATGTAATCTTTAAACTAAAGTGGGCCCCAAGCTGAGGCAGGCCAAGCCCAATTAGAGAAAACAGTCGTTAATCTTTCCCAAACCTTCATCCACACTGAAGCCCAAGAGAAGATTCTAAACAGGGGCCTTACCTTTGTACCAACTCCATGACCATATTCACACAGACCAAGTTATATACAACACAAACCAATGTCACGTTAGTGATTTGAAGTCTGTCGACATCCTCCTTCACACTGGACACCGAGAGAGGACTGGTCGATGCGGACTCGATGGGCCAAAGGGCCTGTTTCCACGCTGTGTCTCTAAATGTGAAACTTACCATGTCACATGAAGTGTTCTCCCCCACACTGCCGCTGATACCGTGCCCTTTACCATGGACATTGAAACCCTGCGCACAAACAGAAACAGATAGGAGCATACAGGCAGTTCAAATATCTGGAGAAACACACCATGACAAACCAGATACTACTTTAACCGACAAAGAAATACTTTGAATTAAATGAGATGTACAAGTAAAGGAACAGCAGTGACGTTTGGCCCAGTTTATGCAACATTTGGCAGAATGGGGAAGACAGTCTAACCCTGGCAGACTCTTCCAGCATCAGAGGACCCAGTCTTTGGAGATCCTGGGTGGAAACTAACACTAATTGGTCACCACTTTAGAAAGGAGCAGAGAGGAGAGGAAACAGATTCTGGCAACAGACACAAACACACTAAACTAAATATAGATTTAGACCAATTCCAAACAAAGCTACAGTTGGGTGAATGGAAGGGGCAAGATTACTTCATTGTAATGAGTTAAAAACAAGTGTCATCAACATTAAACTACTTTCCCTGCAACAGCAGCCAACGAGGATTACTTTAAACAGGGGATGTAACCTGGTCTAAAACAAAGTGCTGGAGGTACTTGGCAGATCGGGCACCATCTACCCGACCACAAAGGGAATGGACAGATGCTGTCGTTTCCTGTTGGACCCTTTCAGGCTGATGGAGTCGGGCAGAGAAAGTGGGAAAGAGGTGGGAGCAGGGCAAAGCCTGTTATGTGATTAGTGGATACAGGGGAGAGGGTGATGGGTTGTGTCATTGGCTAGGGGTGACAAGGAGACAAAAGGTGCAACAGATGAGAAGAGTCAAACGTAAACCTGGAGGGAGGGATACGGGTGGAAGGGGATAGAGTGAAATACGAGACTGGTTTGGGAGGTGAGCGTACAGAGGGAAGGAGCAGAGTGACCAAGGTGTTGAGGGAAGTGTTCACACCAGGGTGGGGGTGCAGGGAAAGAGGGGGTTCCCATCACCAGGGTGGGGGGTGCAGGGAAAGAGGGGGTTCCCCTCACCAGTGTGTGGGGGTGCAGGGAAAGAGGGGGTTCCCATCACCAGGGTGTGGGTGCAGGGAAAGAGGGGGTTCCCATCACCAGGGTGGGGGGTGCAGGGAAAGAGGGGGTTCCCATCACCAGGGCGGGGGTGCAGGGAAAGAGGGGGTTCCCATCACCAGGGTGGGGGTGCAGGGAAAGAGGGGGTTCCCATCACCAGGGTGGGGGTGCAGGGAAAGAGGGGGTTCCCATCACCAGGGTGTGGGTGCAGGGAAAGAGGGGGTTCCCATCACCAGGGTGGGGGTGCAGGGAAAGAGGGGGTTCCCATCACCAGGGTGGGGGTGCAGAGAAAGAGGGGGTTCCCATCACCAGGGTGGGGGTGCAGGGAAAGAGGGGGTTCCCATCACCAGGGTGGGGGTGCAGGGAAAGAGGGGGTTCCCATCACCAGGGTGGGGGTGCAGGAAAGAGGGGGTTCCCATCACCAGGGTGGGGGTGCAGGAAAGAGGGGGTTCCCATCACCAGGGTGGGGGTGCAGGAAAGAGGGGGTTCCCATCACCAGGGTGGGGGTGCAGGGAAAGAGGGGGTTCCCATCACCAGGGTGGGGGTACAGGGAAAGAGGGGGTTCTCATCACCAGTCTGCTGATTTCCCACCTCCATACCACATTTCCCTTTTATCCCCTCCCATGTCCCATTCACCCATAAACCTCCCTCTGGCTTCATCTTCCACACCTCTACCCTGCTTATCCAACATGTTTTATCACTTTCACCTCTGGCCTTTGTTACTTATTCCATCCATCTGTCAATCACCCACCCCCACATGCCAGGCTTTGTCCCACCCCCACTTGCCATCTTTCTCCCCCTACTCCAGTCTGAAGGTTTCCAACCCAAAATGCCATCTGTCTATTTCCCCCACAGATGCTGCCTGACCCTCAGAGTTCCTCCAGCACTTCTGCTCAACATTCCAGCACCCTGAAATACAAGGAACGTGACCACAAAGCAATTAGGAAAATACATTGTTAATCTTTCTCAAGGATTTATCCCCAATGAGGCCACGAGAGGGTCTCAACAAGGGCCTTATCTTCATATCATCTCCACAAAGACTAGATTAGATAGACTTGGTCATAACAAAAAAACAGATAACTTTAATGGTTGAAATCTCCTGACATCCTTGATCACACTCTCTATCACAAGCAGTACTTGGAACAGCAAGTTGACAAACCCCATTTATCACAAACCATAGAAAACTGGGGACATTAGAAGATCTCCAAAGACCTTGGCACATCAATGAGAATAACTGTAGAGGGAGAAACAGCAACAGGTGAGAAGATTCTACATTCACCTCAAAATATCATTCACTGGATGGACAGGGCCTCAAAAAATAACTCTCGGCCCAATGTTTCAAGGTCAGTTCATCGTCACATGTACCAATTAAGGTACAGTGAAATTCAAATGTGTCTGCAGCAGTGAATCCTACAGGGTAGAAGAATACATTAACTATTTTCATAATCAAACTGGCACAGCTACATGCCAGCTATATCACAGACACCACTTCACACAAACAGTGAACTCCCTGACTGAGTTGCCCAATGCTGTAGCTCTTACTATGGGCATCAAACCCCATACACAAACAGTGAACTCACTGAATGAGCTGCTCAATGCTGTACTTTTTATTATGGGCAGTTTCTGCCTGTACCTGGGGCTGTTGATCAGGTGGGAACAGTGAGGGGGATATATATTGGGGCGGGGGGGCTGTCTCTGGGTTTTGCGTGCAGTGCCTCTGGAGTGATCAGGAAATGGGTGCTCGAGGAAATGGACAGATATACTGGTGCAATGGGACGGGTATATGGGTGCAATGGGACAAGTATACGGGCGCAATGGGACGGGTATACGGGTGCAATGGGACGGGTAGACGGGTGCAATGGGACGGGTAGACGGGTGCAATGGGACGGGTAGACGGGTGCAATGGGACGGGTAGACGGGTGCAATGGGACGGGTAGACGGGTGCAATGGGACGGGTAGACGGGTGCAATGGGACGGGTAGACGGGTGCAATGGGACGGGTAGACGGGTGCAATGGGACGGGTAGACGGGTGCAATGGGACGGGTATACGGGTGCAATGGGACGGGTATACGGGTGCAATGGGACGGGTATACGGGTCCAATGGGACGGGTATACGGGTGCAATGGGACGGGTATACGGGTGCAATGGGACGGGTATACGGGTGCAATGGGACGGGTATACGGGTGCAATGGGACGGGTATACGGGTGCAATGGGACGGGTATACGGGTGCAATGGGACGGGTGCACGGGTGCAATGGGACGGGTGCACGGGTGCAATGGGACGGGTGTACGGGTGCAATGGGACGGGTATACGGGTGCAATGGGACGGGTATGCGGGTGCAATGGGACGGGTGTACGGGTGCAATGGGACGGGTGTACAGGTGCAATGGGACGGGTGTACGGGTGCAATGGGACGGGTGTACGGGTGCAATGGGACGGGTGTATGGGTGCAATGGGACGGGTGTACGGGTGCAATGGGACGGGTGTACGGGTGCAATGGGACGGGTGTACGGGTGCAATGGGACCGGTACACGGGTGCAATGGGACCGGTACACGGGTGCAATGGGACCGGTACACGGGTGCAATGGGACGGATACACGGGTGCAATGGGACGGATACACGGGTGCAATGGGACAAGTATATGGGTGCAATGGGACGGGTATACGGGTGCAATGGGACTGGTATACGGGTGCAATGGGACGGGTATACGGGTGCAATGGGACCGGTATACGGGTGCAATGGGACGGGTATACGGGTGCAATGGGACGGGTATACGGGTGCAATGGGACCGGTATACGGGTGCAATGGGACCGGTATACGGGTGCAGTGGGACGGGTATACGGGTGCAATGGGACCGGTATACGGGTGCAATGGGACGGGTATACGGGTGCAATGGGACGGGTATATGGGTGCAATGGGACGGGTATACGTCCAATACCTCTTGGGGCTGCACGGGAGAATCCACGACGCTTGAGAAATTTGTCAAACTCGTCGGGCTCCGACTCATCATGTGCCCCAGTGGCATTTTCTTGCAAGTTTTCGGTGGGAAAGTTCCTCGCAAACAGCTGGCGACCACATCAGTCGGCAGTTGTTTCAAACCTTCCCCTTCACACCATCTGGAAGAGATCCGGGGCCTTCGAAGCTTGGAGATCTTCAATGATTCCCACAAAATCCCCCTCGTGACCCTCAAGTATCTCTCATTTCCTCAAATAGGCTGTGATCCGTGCTTTTTCATTTAAATTTGTGACCCTAATCACAGAAACTACCTGAATTTGTAACATTGAGTAAAAATATTATATAAATCATACATGGAACTCATCAAGAACAAAACCTGCACATATTTTTAAAATATGAGAAAAACCTCCAATTTTCTGAGTAGTAATTGCCCAATGAAAGCACGTTTGACATTGGTCAATTGGCGTCCAACCTCTTCTTCCGTCGTATGTCTTTTAGACCTGCAGCTCCGTTGAGGCAAGCCAGGCCAACGTGTCATCGTCCAGGTTAATCGTCCAACCTCAATCACACGCTTTGTTTCCTGGTCACTAGGCAGCGAGTACTCTGGGATCATGGCTGCCTCCTCATTACATCAAAACAATAGCAAGGTTTCCAGGGAATAAAGGTAATGCTAACCTTGCTGATCATTTTGTTTTACAATTGATTTATCTTTAGAAAGTTATGATGTGAACTGTTAAATAAAAATGATAAATAACAAATGTAGAGCTAGGGTTAGTAGTGATGGGTCTTCCCCTTCCCCCTCTTTTAGTCAGGTTACCCCGACCACACACCCGCCAGTTAAAACTCCCCGCTTTATTATGGATCACAATTTCTACAAATTCCGAAATATAAAACTATGTCGACTCACACAAAATGGGAATGCTAGTCTTCACTAAATATATGCAAACATTTTCTGAGATTTCAGGAAATTCCCAGCTCCCCTTTTGGACTCCGGGTACGATGTCCCCCCTCCACCACTCTCTCATAGGCCTGTGAATATGTACGCGCATACGTGAACAAAATACTGTGTGTGGTATGTACCTTTGTTAGGTTCCTAAAAATGGCCTCAACAAATTGGTCCCAGCAGCCCCAGATTTGGTGCCCATTGTTGACAGTTTAACAAAGATCATCCTCTGGAGTGTGAAAACGACCTCTGAAAGCTGCCTGCATGTCTTCCAAGAGAATGGATTGTGCTGCAGAAAGTAAACACACATGCACTTAATAACCATTGAAGACTGTGTTAGTTGTCGGCCTGCGAGGATGAGAATGGAAGAAGCACAGAAGATAAACAAAGTAGGAGCTTTTAAACAAATACAACATGTGCTAATTGCCTGCCTTCCTGCATATTTAATGCAGCAGCTTTTGGAGACAAGATTCAAACTTCAAACACATAACCTGTGAAAGGTGTCTGCAAGAGAATGGAAGAGGGGCTGCAGAATATCATGAACAACTTGATTGCCTGCAACCCTGCTAGAGAATTACATAGGTCTAAAGCGCTATTGCATGAAACATTATGAACTTGTACATCTAAATGAACCTGTCCAAATTGCAATCATGGCTAAAAGAAAATTGTTGAGCTACTGAAGTAAAAAAACAAGCAGGTACTCACAAGTGTAGTCGGGTTACCCTCTATCACAAGCAGTACTTGGAACAGCAAGTTGTCAAAGCCCATCTATCACAGACCATAGAAAGCTGGGGCCATTAGAAGATCTCAAAAGACCTTGGCTCATCAACCAGAAACAAGTAGAGTAACTGTAGATGGAGAAACAGCAGCAGGTGAGAAGATTCTACATTCACCTCAAAATATCAAACACTGGATGGACAGGGCCTGGAAAAATAACTCTAGGCCCAATGTTTCAAGGTCAGTTTATCGTCACATGTACCAATTAAGGCACAGAGGAATTCAAATGTGTCTGCAATAGTGAATCCTACACGGTAGAAGAATACATTGACTATTTTCATAATCAAACTGGCACAGCAACATGCCAGCTATATCACAGACACCACTTCACACAAACAGTGAACTCCCTCACACCACCAAACCTGTACTCTTTACTATTGGCATCCTGCCTGACCCGCTGAGTTACTCCAGCACTCTGTGAAACATCACCTATCCATGTTCTCCACAGATGCTGCCTGACCCGCTGAGTTACTCCAGCACTATGACTTTTTTTTTGTAAACCAGCATCTGCAGTTCCTTGATTTTCATCCCAAACCTTTGCTGGTTTCAGGGCTTTCACAAACTTTGGCATCTGGGCAATGGGTGCATTACAAGGAAAGGAAACGGGTCACAGACCAATAAAGAACCATTTTGCAGTAAAGAGGACAATTATATCTAATTTGTAGACAGCGCTCCCAATGTGCAGTGAATTCATATAACAGGTCGCTCCAATTTGTGGTCAACACTCCCACCGTGTGGTGATCTACTGCACTGCAGGCCCATCTGATAGGTGGACAAAGTACTGGTTTGACCTGGGAACAACAACAATCCTTGGCAATATCCTCAGAAATCTCATCTTCACACTTTCAAAGAGTCTCCAAACATTGGAGACAGATTGGATCAGCTCTTTGGGGAATTTTACACATCCTTACACCAATCCACAGCAGACTTATTTTTCCAGGTCACTGGGTTCATAGTCCCTCGGGTCCCTTCAACCCAATATTCTACATTATCCCTGCATCTGTTCCAGCTCCTTGTTCCACATTGTGCTTCAATCATTAACAATTATCATTGATCAACATTTTATTGCAGATAGACAAAGTGCTTGAGTAACTCAGTGGGTCAGGCACCATCGCTGGAGGAAAAGGATGTGATATTTTGGGTAAGAAACCTTTCCTTCCATCCCAAAGTCTCTTGTTTGTCCAGAGATGCTGCCTGGCCCAATGAGTTACTCCAGCAATGTGTCTATGTTTGGTATAAACCAGCATCAGTTCCTGGTTTCAACATCACCCAGATTTAATTTCAGTTGTGATAAGGTTAGGGCACCATCACTTTAGTAAAGATACATCCTTTTATTCTGACACTGTGCCCTCTGGTCCGAGACTCTCCCACTAGTGGAAACATCCCTTTAGTTCTGAGATACAGCACAATTCCAGTTCCACCAGAAATAAATATAATAAAAAACACTGGACACAAAGACAGACTCCCTGTCTCCATGCTGAGCACCGCTCCCATCCACAGCCCGGGACCACCGCTCCCATCCACAGCCCGGGACCACCGCTCCCATCCACAGCCCAGGACCACTGCTCCCATCCACAGCCCGGGACCACCGCTCCCATCCACAGCCCGGGACCACCGCTCCCATCCACAGCCCGGGACCACTGCTCCCATCCACAGCCCGGGACCACCGCTCCCATCCACAGCCCGGGACCACCGCTCCCATCCACAGCCCGGGACCACCGCTCCCATCCACAGCCCGGGACCACCGCTCCCATCCACAGCCCGGGACCACCGCTCCCATCCACAGCCCGGGACCACCGCTCCCATCCACAGCCCGGGACCACCGCTCCCATCCACAGCCCGGGACCACCGCTCCCATCCACAGCCCGGGACCACCGCTCCCATCCACAGCCCGGGACCACCGCTCCCATCCACAGCCCGGGACCACCGCTCCCATCCAGAGCCCGGGACCACCGCTCCCATCCACAGCCCGGGACCACCGCTCCCATCCACAGCCCGGGACCACCGCTCCCATCCACAGCCCGGGACCACCGCTCCCATCCACAGCCCGGGACCACCGCTCCCATCCACAGCCCGGGACCACCGCTCCCATCCACAGCCCGGGACCACCGCTCCCATCCACAGCCCGGGACCACCGCTCCCATCCACAGCCCAGGACCACCGCTCCCATCCACAGCCCGGGACCACCGCTCCCATCCACAGCCCGGGACCACCACTCCCATCCACAGCCCGGGACCACCGCTCCCACCCACAGCCCGGGACCACCGCTCCCATCCACAGCCCGGGACCACCGCTCCCATCCACAGCCCAGGCCCACTGCGCACAGATACCCCCACAACACCCCCTTTTATACACAACAGCTGACAATTTTCTAACCAGCTCCAATCAAGCCAATGACCACATTAACCCTTCGCCCACCAGTGGCCAATCAATGTGTGTTGCACACATCATGATATCCACCAGGGGCAGTAGTTGTCTGCGGGACAATAATTGCCCTCTGACTTGTTGCTCTTTGCACAATGTGTCTGCTTGCATTTCCTTAAGTCAGAGACGACACACAGAATCAGAATTAGGCCATTCGGCCCATCGAGTCTACCCCACCATTCAATCATGGCTGATCTATCTCTCCCTCCTCACCCCATTCCCTGCCTTCTCCTCATAGCCCCTGACACCCGCACTAATCCACAATCTACCTATCTCTGCCTCAAATATATCCACTGACTTGTGGCCTCCACCGCCGACTGTGGCAACGAATCCCACAGATTCACCACCCTCTGGCTAAAGAAATTCCTTCTCATTTCCTTCCCAAAGGAAGGTCCTTTCATTCTGAGGCTGTGCCCTCTGGTCCTAGACTCTCCCACTGGTGGAAACATCCTCTCCACATCCGCTCTATCCGGGCCTCTCACTGTTTGGTGAAGTTTCTATGAGGTTAGAAACATAAAAACATAGAAATTAGGTGCAGGAGTAGGCCATTCGGCCCTTCGAGCCTGCACCGCCGTTCAATATGATCATGGCTGATCATCCAACTCAGTATCCCGTACCTGCCTTCTCTCCATACCATCTGATCCCCTTAGCCACAAGGGCCACATCTAACTCCCTCTTAAATATAGCCAATGAACTGGCCTCAACTACCCTCTGTGGCAGAGAGTTCCAGAGACCCACCACTCTCTGTGTGAAAAAATTCCTTCTCATCTCGGTCCTAAAGGATTTCCCCCTTATCCTTAAGCTGTGACCCCTTGTCCTGGACCTCCCCAACATCGGGAACAATCTTCCTGCATCTAGCTTGTCCAACCCCTTAAGAATTTTGTAAGTTTCTATAAGATCCCCTCTCAATCTCCTAAATTCTAGAGAGTATAAACCGAGTCTATGCAGTCTTTGTTCATAAGACAGTCCTGACATCCCAGGAACCAGTCTGGTGAACCTTCTCTGCACTCCCTCTATGGCAATAATGTCCTTCCTCAGATTTGGAGACCAGAACTGTACGCAATACTCCAGGTGTGGCCTCACCAAGACCCTATACAACTGAAGTAGAACCTCCCTGCTCCTATACTCAAATCCTTTTGCTATGAAAGCTAAAGGTTTCATAGCAAAAGGATTTGAGTATAGGAGCAGGGAGGTTCTTCTTCAGTTGTATAGGTTCCCCCACCCCAGTCTTCTAAACTCCAGCGAGTACAGGCCCAGCGCCGACAAACGCTCATCGTACGTTAACCCACTCATTCCTGGGATCGTTCTTGTAAACGCTAACTCTATTGTCTTGCTGATGTTGAGGGATGGATTGTTATCCTGACAATAGGTGCAGGAGTAGGCCATTCGGCCCTTCAGGACAGAAGGTTCTCAATATCTTTCCCATATTCTATCTCATCTTTGCTGCTCATGTGGCTGAAATAGTGTTCTGACCAGTGGACGGACGTCTGGATCCCATTGGCCTGAGACCTGGCCACAAGTTGTGGGTGGCAAGTTCATGACCCCGAGGGACATTGGTGTCAAGGGTCACGGTGGAGGGAATGTTCTGACCAATTCTAACGTCTGAGAAGTGAATAGTGATGATTTGTTAATTCATCGTGGCTGAAGCAGGTGGGCTCACTTCTGCCTACACTTTACTGTGGACATTTAAACAGGAAAAGACAACTTTCTTTATTAACAATGAATGACCCAGAGAAAGGAGAATGTTACTCTTGGAAGTTCATAGAGTCACAGTGTGGAAACAGGCCCTTCCCTCAGACAAACTTGCCCACACTGACCAACATGCCCCATCTACACTAGTCCCACCCCGACCAACATGCCCCATCTACACTAGTCCCACCCCGACCAACATGCCCCATCTACACTAGTCCCACCCCGACCAACATGCCCCATCTACACTAGTCCCACCCCGACCAACATGCCCCATCTACACTAGTCCCACCCCGACCAACATGCCCCATCTACACTAGTCCCACCCCGACCAACATGCCCCATCTACACTAGTCCCACCCCAACCAACATGCCCCATCTACACTCGTCCCACCCCAACCAACATGCCCCATCTACACTAGTCCCCCCCGACCAACATGCCCCATCTACACTAGTCCCACCCCGACCAACATGCCCCATCTACACTAGTCCCCCCCCGACCAACATGCCCCATCTACATTAGTCCCACCCCGACCAACATGCCCCATCTACACTAGTCCCACCCGACCAACATGCCCCATCTACACTAGTCCCACCCCGACCAACATGCCCCATCTACACTAGTCCCACCCCGACCAACATGCCCCATCTACATTAGTCCCACCCCGACCAACATGCCCCATCTACACTAGTCCCACCCCGACCAACATGCCCCATCTACACTAGTCCCACCCCGACCAACATGCCCCATCTACACTAGTCCCACCCCGACCAACATGCCCCATCTACATTAGTCCCACATGCCCGCGTTTGGCCCATATCCCTCCAAACCTGTCCTATCCAAGTGTCTCTTAAACGTTGTGATAGTCCCTGCCTCAACTGCCTCCTCCGACAGCTCATTCCTTACACCTACCACCCTCTGTGTGGAAACGTTGCCCCTCAGATTGACATTATTAATGTGAACCATTTGTGCACAACTCTGCTGGTGTGAGTAATAAATGAAATGATAGAGAGCAAAAATACACGGTGGTGCAGCGGTAGAGTTGCTGCCTCGCAGCTCCAGAGACCCGGGTTGCAACCTGAATACGGGTGCTGTCTGTACGGAGTTTGCATGTTCTCCCCGGGGTAGCAAGGACGAGAGGGGCCAAAGTGCCTGTCTCCGGGCAGGGCGACCACCGACGCTGTCCGTGTGGAGTTTGCTCGCTTCCCCCTCCGTGGTGGACCGGATGTGGGTCGGGGTAGGGGAGGCGAGCTCAGCCTTCCAAACCTCAATCCAAGCTCAGCTTTCCTCCCGCGCATCCTAGCCCCGACGGGCCGAGTGCCGCCGCCGCCTTCCTCCCCGGACAACAACCAAGGGGAAAAACACAGACAAAACCTCGTCCAACCCCCCAAATCCCTCAGGGAATTCCCCTGTCCTGTCTTTGAAATCAAGCCGTCACAATTGTGCACGATCAGTCAGCATTATCCTTTGTTTAATATATAGACGAAAGCTGATCAAGTTCAAGTTGGAATTTATTGTCATGCACCAATTAAGGTACAGTGATATTTGAGTTACCGTACAGCCATACTGAGTAAAAAGCAACAAGACACACAGCCCCATAAAATAAAATCTAACATAAACATCCACCACAGTGGAATCCACATTCCTCACTGTGATGGAAGGTGATAAAGTTCAATCATCTTCCCCTTTTGTTCACCCGTGGTCGGGGCTGTTGAACCCTCCGCAGTCGCCACTCGCTGCTGACACACTACATAAAAGTCCCTTTAAACTTCCATGATCCAAAGACATCCTCATGAAGAAGGCCTACGCTTGGACAGCTATCCAGCCAGAAGGTGCGAACGCATTGCGGGATTTTGCGATATTTCTTAGAAGTATGAAAGAAATGACTACCCTCTTAGACCACATGCAAGAAATGAATGTTGTCAGCAATATGAAAATGATCACTCTAAAACTGCCCTATAGACTTAGAGAAAAGATAAAGCTGGTCTGTTACAGGAAAATGAGAATCGAGAGGCCATGCTTCCTGATCTGGGGAACTTCATAGACAAGGAAGTACGGTTCATGTCAAATTTACGCTATGAGAGTATTCAAGATCCTAAACCAATCGCAACTGTCAAAGGTTCTACCTTTACTAAAACAAAAGGAAGACCAGGACCTAAGGGAAGTAGTTTTGATTCCGCTGTAAATACCTGCAGAAACGAAAGGCCAAAAGGAAGAAGATACATCTGCTGTTAAGCCAAGATGGTTCTGCTTGTCATCCAGTAAGAAGAAGAGAGGGATGACAAAGAGATGGCCCACGAGGGAAGGGAAGGGGGGCTGTCGATGACTGGTCAGCTCGGACCTTGCATCCCGTCCCAAGAATGGACACCACATTCTTAACAGGGCCAAGGAGAGCTTGTATTAGGAACACTTCTCCATCTGTTTCCCACCATGGATGGCTGACCTGCTGAGTTCTACCGGCACTTTGGAGGGGAATGGACAGGCGACGTGACGGGTCTGGACCCTTCTTTGGACTGATGGAGTCGGGGGAGAAAGCTGGAAAAAAAGAGATGGGGTAGGGACAGACTCCAGGACTTGATTAGGAGGGGAGACTCTCCTTAATTTGGAGAATTCAATGTTCATGTCATTTGGGCTGTAAGCTATGAGGTGCTGTTCCTCCAGTTTGCATGTCACCTCACTCTGGCAATGGAGGAGGCCCTGGACAGAAACATCAGTGTGGGAGTAGGAAGGGGAGTTAAAATGGTTGGCAACCGGGAGATCCAGCTGGCCTTGGAGGCCCGAGCGCAAGTGTAGGGTGAAATGCACGCCTAGTCCTGATACAATAGACATTAGACAAGAGACAATAGGTGCAGGAGTAGGCCATTCAGCCCTTCGAACCAGCACCACCATTCAATGTGACCATGGCTGATCACCCACAATTAGTAGCCCGTTCCTGCCTTCTCCCCATATCCACTGACTCCGCTATCTTTAAGGCCCCTATCTAGCTCTCGCTTGAAAGTATCCAGAGAACCTGCCTCCACCGCCCTCTGAGGCAGGGAATTCCACAGACTCACAACTCACTGTGTTAAAAAGTGTTTCCTCATCTCTGTTCCAAATAGCCGACCCCTTATTCTTAATCTGTGGCCCCTGGTTCGGGACCCCCCCCAACATCGGGAACATGTTTCCTGCCTCTAGCGTGTCCAAACCCTTAATAATCCTATATGTTTCAATAAGATATCCTCTCATCCTTCTAAACTCCAGAGTATACAAGCCCAGCCCCTCCATTCCCTCAGCATTTGACAGTCCTGCCATCCCGGGAATTAAACTTGTGAACCTTTGGAGACAAAAACTGCACACAATAATCCAGGTGAGGTCTCACTAGGGCCCTGTACAACTGCACAAGGACCTCTTTGCTCCTATACTCAACTGCTCCTGTTATGAAGACCAACATGCCAATCGCTTTCTTCACTGCCTGCTGCACCTGCATGCTTACTTTCAGTCACTGATGAACAAGGACCCCCAGATCCCGTTGTACTTCCACATTTCCCAACTTGACACCATTTAGATAATAATCTGCCTTCCAAAGTGGATAACCTCACATTTATCCACATTAAACTGCATCTTCCATGCATCTGCCCACGCACCAAACCTGTCCAAATCACCCTGCATTCTCATAGCATCCTCATCACAGTTCACACTGCCACCCAGCTTTGTGTCATCTGCAAATTTGCTAATGTTACTATTAAATCTCTTCATTGATGTATATGGTAAATAGCTGCGGTCCCAGCACCGAGCCTTGTGGCACCCCACTAGTCACTGCCTGCCATTCTGAAAGGGACCCGTTAATCCGTTACTCTGTTTCCTGTCTGCCAACCAATTTTCTATCCATGTCAGCACTCTACCCCCAATACCATGTGCCCTAAATTTGCCCACTAATCTCCTATGTGAAACCTCATAAAATGCTTTCTGAAAGTCCAGGTACACTACACCCACTGGCTCTCCCTTGTCCATTTTCCTAGTTACATCCTCAAAAAATTCCAGAAGGTTAGTCAAGCATGATTTCCCCTTTGTAAATCCATGCTGACTCGGACCGATCCTGTTACTGCTATCCAAATGTGCAGCTATTTCATCTTTTATAGTTGACTCCAGCATCTTCCCCACCACCGATGTCAGGCTTACTGGTCTATAATTCCCTGTTTCCTCTCTCCCGCCTTTCTTAAAAACTGCGATGACATTAGCTACCCTCCAATCCACAGGAGCTGATCCTGAATCTATGGAACATTGGAAAATGATCACCAATGCATCCAAGATTTCTAGAGCCACTTCCTTAAGTACCCTGGGATGCAGACCATCAGGCCCTGGGGATTTATCAGCCTTCAGTCCCATCACTCTATCCAACACCATTTCCTGCCTAATGTGGATTTCCTTCAGTTCCTCCATCACCCCAGATCCTCTGGCCACTGGTACATCAGGAATATTGTTTGTGTCCTCCTTAGTGAAGACGGATCCAAAGTACTTGTTCAACTCATCTGCCATCTCCTTGTTCCCCATAATAAATTCACCTTTTTCCGTTTTCAAGTCCAACTTTGGTTTTAACCAATGTTTTCCTCTTCACAAACGTAAAGAAGGAACAGAGATGCCGGTTTACAAAGAGAGACACAATCTCCTGGAGTAACTTGCACGTCTGGAGAGCATGAACAGGCAACATTCTAGGTCAGGACCCTTCTTCAGACTGTTTGGTGTGGGGGGGGGGGGGGTGGAGAAAGTTGGAACGGAGAGGTGGGAGTGGTCACCTTAGATTCCCTTCCCTCTACAGATACGGCCTGACCCACTGAGTTCCTCCACCGCTTTAGAGGGAATGGACAGGCGACGTTTGGAGTCAGGACCCTTCTTCAGACTGAGTGGAGAGGGTGGGGGGAGGAAGTTGGAAAAGAGAGATGGAGGCTGGACAAAGGCTGGCAATAGCAAAGCCTGGCAAATCCAGCGCGGGGCTTGTTCAGGCAGAGGCCCGCGACCGTTGGAGCGAGTGGAGGAGGGTCAGGGGCGGTGAGTAGATAAATCCAGCGCGGGGCTTGTTGTTACACAGGCCCGGGACCATTCTAGCAAGTGGAGGAGGGTCAGGGGTTTTTACATAAATCCGGAACATTCCATACTGAATAGGGAGGTTTCTGGTGGAAGCCGCTGATTGGTGGAAGCAGACTAGAGGAAGCAGCTGATTGAGTGGAGCCTCTGGTTAGTATTTCTGCTTTCTGGTTAAAGTTACAGTGGGGTGAGGGAAGGCACAGGGGGGGTGAGTAAAGGCACAGGGGGGGTGAGGGAAGGCACGGGGGGGTGAGGGAAGGCACGGGGGGGTGAGGGAAGGCACGGGGGGGTGAGGGAAGGCACGGGGGGGTGAGGGAAGGCACGGGGGGGTGAGGGAAGGCACAGGGGGGGTGAGGGAAGGCACAGGGGGGGTGAGGGAAGGCACGGGGGGGTGAGGGAAGGCACGGGGGGGTGAGGGAAGGCACGGGGGGGTGAGGGAAGGCACGGGGGGGTGAGGGAAGGCACGGGGGGGTGAGGGAAGGCACGGGGGGGTGAGGGAAGGCACGGGGGGGTGAGGGAAGGCACGGGGGGGTGAGGGAAGGCACGGGGGGGTGAGGGAAGGCACGGGGGGGTGAGGGAAGGCACGGGGGGGTGAGGGAAGGCACGGGGGGGTGAGGGAAGGCACAGGGGGGGTGAGGGAAGGCACAGGGGGGGTGAGGGAAGGCACGGGGGGGTGAGGGAAGGCACGGGGGGGTGAGGGAAGGCACGGGGGGGTGAGGGAAGGCACGGGGGGGGTGAGGGAAGGCACGGGGGGGTGAGGGAAGGCACGGGGGGGTGAGGGAAGGCACGGGGGGGTGAGGGAAGGCACGGGGGGGTGAGGGAAGGCACGGGGGGGTGAGGGAAGGCACGGGGGGGTGAGGGAAGGCACGGGGGGGTGAGGGAAGGCACGGGGGGGTGAGGGAAGGCACGGGGGGGTGAGGGAAGGCACGGGGGGGTGAGGGAAGGCACGGGGGGGTGAGGGGAAGGCACGGGGGGGTGAGGGAAGGCACGGGGGGGTGAGGGAAGGCACGGGGGGGTGAGGGAAGGCACGGGGGGGTGAGGGAAGGCACGGGGGGTGAGGGAAGGCACGGGGGGTGAGGGAAGGCACGGGGGGGTGAGGGAAGGCACGGGGGGGTGAGGGAAGGCACGGGGGGGTGAGGGAAGGCACAGGGGGGGTGAGGGAAGGCACAGGGGGGGTGAGGGAAGGCACAGGGGGGGTGAGGGAAGGCACAGGGGGGGTGAGGGAAGGCACAGGGGGGGTGAGGGAAGGCACAGGGGGGGGTGAGGGAAGGCACAGGGGGGGTGAGGGAAGGCACAGGGGGGGTGAGGGAAGGCACAGGGGGGGTGAGGGAAGGCACAGGGGGGGTGAGGGAAGGCACAGGGGGGGTGAGGGAAGGCACAGGGGGGGTGAGGGAAGGCACAGGGGGGGTGAGGGAAGGCACAGGGGGGGTGAGGGGAGGCACAGGGGGGGTGAGGGAGGCACAGGGGGGGTGAGGGGAGGCACAGGGGGGGTGAGGGGAGGCACAGGGGGGGTGAGGGGAGGCACAGGGGGGGTGAGGGGAGGCACAGGGGGGGTGAGGGGAGGCACAGGGGGGGTGAGGGGAGGCACAGGGGGGGGTGAGGGGAGGCACAGGGGGGGTGAGGGGAGGCACAGGGGGGGTGAGGGGAGGCACAGGGGGGGTGAGGGGAGGCACAGGGGGGGTGAGGGGAGGCACAGGGGGGGTGAGGGGAGGCACAGGGGGGGTGAGGGGAGGCACAGGGGGGGTGAGGGGAGGCACAGGGGGGGTGAGGGGAGGCACAGGGGGGGTGAGGGGAGGCACAGGGGGGTGAGGGGAGGCACAGGGGGGGTGAGGGGAGGCACAGGGGGGGTGAGGGGAGGCACAGGGGGGGTGAGGGGAGGCACAGGGGGGGTGAGGGGAGCACAGGGGGGGTGAGGGGAGGCACAGGGGGGGTGAGGGGAGGCACAGGGGGGGTGAGGGGAGGCACAGGGGGGGTGAGGGGAGGCACAGGGGGGGTGAGGGGAGGCACAGGGGGGGTGAGGGGAGGCACAGGGGGGGTGAGGGGAGGCACAGGGGGGGTGAGGGGAGGCACAGGGGGGGTGAGGGGAGGCACAGGGGGGGTGAGGGGAGGCACAGGGGGGGTGAGGGGAGGCACAGGGGGGGTGAGGGGAGGCACAGGGGGGGTTGAGGGGAGGCACAGGGGGGGTGAGGGGAGGCACAGGGGGGGTGAGGGGAGGCACAGGGGGGGTGAGGGGAGGCACAGGGGGGGTGAGGGAGGCACAGGGGGGGTGAGGGGAGGCACAGGGGGGGTGAGGGGAGGCACAGGGGGGGTGAGGGGAGGCACAGGGGGGGTGAGGGGAGGCACAGGGGGGGTGAGGGGAGGCACAGGGGGGGTGAGGGAGGCACAGGGGGGGGTGAGGGGAGGCACAGGGGGGGTGAGGGGAGGCACAGGGGGGGTGAGGGGAGGCACAGGGGGGGTGAGGGGAGGCACAGGGGGGGTGAGGGGAGGCACAGGGGGGGTGAGGGGAGGCACAGGGGGGGTGAGGGGAGGCACAGGGGGGTGAGGGGAGGCACAGGGGGGGTGAGGGGAGGCACAGGGGGGGTGAGGGGAGGCACAGGGGGGGTGAGGGGAGGCACAGGGGGGGTGAGGGGAGGCACAGGGGGGGTGAGGGGAGGCACAGGGGGGGGTGAGGGGAGGCACAGGGGGGGTGAGGGGAGGCACAGGGGGGGTGAGGGGAGGCACAGGGGGGGTGAGGGGAGGCACAGGGGGGGTGAGGGGAGGCACAGGGGGGGTGAGGGGAGGCACAGGGGGGGTGAGGGGAGGCACAGGGGGGGTGAGGGGAGGCACAGGGGGGGTGAGGGGAGGCACAGGGGGGGTGAGGGGAGGCACAGGGGGGGTGAGGGGAGGCACAGGGGGGGTGAGGGGAGGCACAGGGGGGGTGAGGGGAGGCACAGGGGGGGTGAGGGGAGGCACAGGGGGGGTGAGGGGAGGCACAGGGGGGGTGAGGGGAGGCACAGGGGGGGTGAGGGGAGGCACAGGGGGGGTGAGGGGAGGCACAGGGGGGGTGAGGGGAGGCACAGGGGGGGTGAGGGGAGGCACAGGGGGGGTGAGGGGAGGCACAGGGGGGGTGAGGGGAGGCACAGGGGGGGTGAGGGGAGGCACAGGGGGGGTGAGGGGAGGCACAGGGGGGGTGAGGGGAGGCACAGGGGGGGTGAGGGGAGGCACAGGGGGGGTGAGGGGAGGCACAGGGGGGGTGAGGGGAGGCACAGGGGGGGTGAGGGGAGGCACAGGGGGGGTGAGGGGAGGCACAGGGGGGGTGAGGGGAGGCACAGGGGGGGGTGAGGGGAGGCACAGGGGGGGTGAGGGGAGGCACAGGGGGGGGTGAGGGGAGGCACAGGGGGGGTGAGGGGAGGCACAGGGGGGGTGAGGGGGAGGCACAGGGGGGGTGAGGGGAGGCACAGGGGGGGTGAGGGGAGGCACAGGGGGGGTGAGGGGAGGCACAGGGGGGGTGAGGGGAGGCACAGGGGGGGTGAGGGGAGGCACAGGGGGGGTGAGGGGAGGCACAGGGGGGTGAGGGGAGGCACAGGGGGGTGAGGGGAGGCACAGGGGGGGTGAGGGGAGGCACAGGGGGGGTGAGGGGAGGCACAGGGGGGGTGAGGGGAGGCACAGGGGGGGTGAGGGGAGGCACAGGGGGGGTGAGGGGAGGCACAGGGGGGGTGAGGGGAGGCACAGGGGGGGGTGAGGGGA
Source organism: Raja brachyura (assembly GCA_963514005.1). The sequence continues at coordinate 707,533 of OY740789.1, forward strand.
GGCACAGGGGGGGTGAGGGGAGGCACAGGGGGGGTGAGGGGAGGCACAGGGGGGGTGAGGGGAGGCACAGGGGGGGGTGAGGGGAGGCACAGGGGGGGTGAGGGGAGGCACAGGGGGGGTGAGGGGAGGCACAGGGGGGGTGAGGGGAGGCACAGGGGGGGTGAGGGGAGGCACAGGGGGGGTGAGGGGAGGCACAGGGGGGGTGAGGGGAGGCACAGGGGGGGTGAGGGGAGGCACAGGGGGGGTGAGGGGAGGCACAGGGGGGGGTGAGGGGAGGCACAGGGGGGGTGAGGGGAGGCACAGGGGGGGTGAGGGGAGGCACAGGGGGGGTGAGGGAGGCACAGGGGGGGTGAGGGAAGGCACGGGGGGGTGAGGGAAGGCACGGGGGGGGTGAGGGAAGGCACGGGGGGGGTGAGGGAAGGCACGGGGGGGAGTGAGGGAAGGCACGGGGGGGGTGAGGGAAGGCACGGGGGGGGTGAGGGAAGGCACGGGGGGGGTGAGGGAAGGCACGGGGGGGGTGAGGGAAGGCACAGGGGGGGGTGAGGGAAGGCACAGGGGGGGTGAGGGAAGGCACAGGGGGGGTGAGGGAAGGCACAGGGGGGGTGAGGGAAGGCACAGGGGGGGGTGAGGGAAGGCACAGGGGGGGTGAGGGAAGGCACAGGGGGGGTGAGGGAAGGCACAGGGGGGGTGAGGGAAGGCACAGGGGGGGTGAGGGAAGGCACAGGGGGGGTGAGGGAAGGCACAGGGGGGGTGAGGGAAGGCACAGGGGGGGTGAGGGAAGGCACAGGGGGGGTGAGGGAAGGCACAGGGGGGGTGAGGGAAGGCACAGGGGGGGTGAGGGAAGGCACAGGGGGGGTGAGGGAAGGCACAGGGGGGGGTGAGGGAAGGCACAGGGGGGGTGAGGGAAGGCACAGGGGGGGTGAGGGAAGGCACAGGGGGGGTGAGGGAAGGCACAGGGGGGGTGAGGGAAGGCACAGGGGGGGTGAGGGAAGGCACAGGGGGGGTGAGGGAAGGCACAGGGGGGGTGAGGGAAGGCACAGGGGGGGTGAGGGAAGGCACAGGGGGGGTGAGGGAAGGCACAGGGGGGGTGAGGGAAGGCACAGGGGGGGTGAGGGAAGGCACAGGGGGGGTGAGGGAAGGCACAGGGGGGGTGAGGGAAGGCACAGGGGGGGTGAGGGAAGGCACAGGGGGGGTGAGGTGAGGGAAGGCACAGGGGGGGTGAGGGAAGGCACAGGGGGGGTGAGGGAAGGCACAGGGGGGGTGAGGGAAGGCACAGGGGGGGTGAGGGAAGGCACAGGGGGGGTGAGGGAAGGCACAGGGGGGGTGAGGGAAGGCACAGGGGGGGGTGAGGGAAGGCACAGGGGGGGTGAGGGAAGGCACAGGGGGGGTGAGGGAAGGCACAGGGGGGGTGAGGGAAGGCACAGGGGGGGTGAGGGAAGGCACAGGGGGGGTGAGGGAAGGCACAGGGGGGGTGAGGGAAGGCACAGGGGGGGTGAGGGAAGGCACAGGGGGGGTGAGGGAAGGCACAGGGGGGGTGAGGGAAGGCACAGGGGGGGTGAGGGAAGGCACAGGGGGGGTGAGGGAAGGCACAGGGGGGGTGAGGGAAGGCACAGGGGGGGTGAGGGAAGGCACAGGGGGGGTGAGGGAAGGCACAGGGGGGGTGAGGGAAGGCACAGGGGGGGTGAGGGAAGGCACAGGGGGGGGTGAGGGAAGGCACAGGGGGGGTGAGGGAAGGCACAGGGGGGGTGAGGGAAGGCACAGGGGGGGTGAGGGAAGGCACAGGGGGGGTGAGGGAAGGCACAGGGGGGGTGAGGGAAGGCACAGGGGGGGTGAGGGAAGGCACAGGGGGGGTGAGGGAAGGCACAGGGGGGGTGAGGGAAGGCACAGGGGGGGTGAGGGAAGGCACAGGGGGGGTGAGGGAAGGCACAGGGGGGGTGAGGGAAGGCACAGGGGGGGTGAGGGAAGGCACAGGGGGGGTGAGGGAAGGCACAGGGGGGGTGAGGGAAGGCACAGGGGGGGTGAGGGAAGGCACAGGGGGGGTGAGGGAAGGCACAGGGGGGGTGAGGGAAGGCACAGGGGGGGTGAGGGAAGGCACAGGGGGGGGTGAGGGAAGGCACAGGGGGGGTGAGGGAAGGCACAGGGGGGGTGAGGGAAGGCACAGGGGGGGTGAGGGAAGGCACAGGGGGGGTGAGGGAAGGCACAGGGGGGGTGAGGGAAGGCACAGGGGGGGTGAGGGAAGGCACAGGGGGGGTGAGGGAAGGCACAGGGGGGGTGAGGGAAGGCACAGGGGGGGGTGAGGGAAGGCACAGGGGGGGTGAGGGAAGGCACAGGGGGGGTGAGGGAAGGCACAGGGGGGGTGAGGGAAGGCACAGGGGGGGTGAGGGAAGGCACAGGGGGGGGTTGAGGGAAGGCACAGGGGGGGTGAGGGAAGGCACAGGGGGGGTGAGGGAAGGCACAGGGGGGGTGAGGGAAGGCACAGGGGGGGTGAGGGAAGGCACAGGGGGGGTGAGGGAAGGCACAGGGGGGGTGAGGGAAGGCACAGGGGGGGTGAGGGAAGGCACAGGGGGGGTGAGGGAAGGCACAGGGGGGGTGAGGGAAGGCACAGGGGGGGTGAGGGAAGGCACAGGGGGGGGTGAGGGAAGGCACAGGGGGGGTGAGGGAAGGCACAGGGGGGGTGAGGGAAGGCACAGGGGGGGTGAGGGAAGGCACAGGGGGGGTGAGGGAAGGCACAGGGGGGGGTGAGGGAAGGCACAGGGGGGGTGAGGGAAGGCACAGGGGGGGTGAGGGAAGGCACAGGGGGGGTGAGGGAAGGCACAGGGGGGGTGAGGGAAGGCACAGGGGGGGTGAGGGAAGGCACAGGGGGGGTGAGGGAAGGCACAGGGGGGGTGAGGGAAGGCACAGGGGGGGTGAGGGAAGGCACAGGGGGGGTGAGGGAAGGCACAGGGGGGGTGAGGGAAGGCACAGGGGGGGTGAGGGAAGGCACAGGGGGGGTGAGGGAAGGCACAGGGGGGGTGAGGGAAGGCACAGGGGGGGGTGAGGGAAGGCACAGGGGGGGTGAGGGAAGGCACAGGGGGGGTGAGGGAAGGCACAGGGGGGGTGAGGGAAGGCACAGGGGGGGTGAGGGAAGGCACAGGGGGGGTGAGGGAAGGCACAGGGGGGGTGAGGGAAGGCACAGGGGGGGTGAGGGAAGGCACAGGGGGGGTGAGGGAAGGCACAGGGGGGGTGAGGGAAGGCACAGGGGGGGTGAGGGAAGGCACAGGGGGGGTGAGGGAAGGCACAGGGGGGGTGAGGGAAGGCACAGGGGGGGTGAGGGAAGGCACAGGGGGGGTGAGGGAAGGCACAGGGGGGGGTGAGGGAAGGCACAGGGGGGGTGAGGGAAGGCACAGGGGGGGTGAGGGAAGGCACAGGGGGGGTGAGGGAAGGCACAGGGGGGGTGAGGGAAGGACAGGGGGGGTGAGGGAAGGCACAGGGGGGGGTGAGGGAAGGCACAGGGGGGGTGAGGGAAGGCACAGGGGGGGGTGAGGGAAGGCACAGGGGGGGTGAGGGAAGGCACAGGGGGGGTGAGGGAAGGCACAGGGGGGGTGAGGGAAGGCACAGGGGGGGTGAGGGAAGGCACAGGGGGGGTGAGGGAAGGCACAGGGGGGGTGAGGGAAGGCACAGGGGGGGTGAGGGAAGGCACAGGGGGGGTGAGGGAAGGCACAGGGGGGGTGAGGGAAGGCACAGGGGGGGTGAGGGAAGGCACAGGGGGGGTGAGGGAAGGCACAGGGGGGGTGAGGGAAGGCACAGGGGGGGTGAGGGAAGGCACAGGGGGGGTGAGGGAAGGCACAGGGGGGGTGAGGGAAGGCACAGGGGGGGGTGAGGGAAGGCACAGGGGGGGTGAGGGAAGGCACAGGGGGGGTGAGGGAAGGCACAGGGGGGGTGAGGGAAGGCACAGGGGGGGTGAGGGAAGGCACAGGGGGGGTGAGGGAAGGCACAGGGGGGGTGAGGGAAGGCACAGGGGGGGTGAGGGAAGGCACAGGGGGGGTGAGGGAAGGCACAGGGGGGGTGAGGGAAGGCACAGGGGGGGTGAGGGAAGGCACAGGGGGGGTGAGGGAAGGCACAGGGGGGGTGAGGGAAGGCACAGGGGGGGTGAGGGAAGGCACAGGGGGGGTGAGGGAAGGCACAGGGGGGGTGAGGGAAGGCACAGGGGGGGTGAGGGAAGGCACAGGGGGGGTGAGGGAAGGCACAGGGGGGGTGAGGGAAGGCACAGGGGGGGTGAGGGAAGGCACGGGGGGGTGAGGGAAGGCACGGGGGGGTGAGGGAAGGCACGGGGGGGGGGTGAGGGAAGGCACGGGGGGGGGTGAGGGAAGGCACGGGGGGGGGTGAGGGAAGGCACGGGGGGGGGTGAGGGAAGGCACGGGGGGGGTGAGGGAAGGCACGGGGGGGGTGAGGGGAAGGCACGGGGGGGGGTGAGGGAAGGCACGGGGGGGGTGAGGGAAGGCACGGGGGGGGTGAGGGAAGGCACAGGGGGGGGTGAGGGAAGGCACAGGGGGGGTGAGGGAAGGCACAGGGGGGGTGAGGGAAGGCACAGGGGGGTGAGGGAAGGCACAGGGGGGGGTGAGGGAAGGCACAGGGGGGGTGAGGGAAGGCACAGGGGGGGTGAGGGAAGGCACAGGGGGGGTGAGGGAAGGCACAGGGGGGGGTGAGGGAAGGCACAGGGGGGGTGAGGGAAGGCACAGGGGGGGTGAGGGAAGGCACAGGGGGGGTGAGGGAAGGCACAGGGGGGGTGAGGGAAGGCACAGGGGGGGTGAGGGAAGGCACAGGGGGGGTGAGGGAAGGCACAGGGGGGGTGAGGGAAGGCACAGGGGGGGTGAGGGAAGGCACAGGGGGGGTGAGGGAAGGCACAGGGGGGGTGAGGGAAGGCACAGGGGGGGGTGAGGGAAGGCACAGGGGGGGTGAGGGAAGGCACAGGGGGGGTGAGGGAAGGCACAGGGGGGGTGAGGGAAGGCACAGGGGGGTGAGGGAAGGCACAGGGGGGGTGAGGGAAGGCACAGGGGGGGTGAGGGAAGGCACAGGGGGGGTGAGGGAAGGCACAGGGGGGGTGAGGGAAGGCACAGGGGGGGTGAGGGAAGGCACAGGGGGGGTGAGGGAAGGCACAGGGGGGGTGAGGGAAGGCACAGGGGGGGTGAGGGAAGGCACAGGGGGGGTGAGGGAAGGCACAGGGGGGGTGAGGGAAGGCACAGGGGGGGTGAGGGAAGGCACAGGGGGGGTGAGGGAAGGCACAGGGGGGGTGAGGGAAGGCACAGGGGGGGTGAGGGAAGGCACAGGGGGGGTGAGGGAAGGCACAGGGGGGGTGAGGGAAGGCACAGGGGGGGTGAGGGAAGGCACAGGGGGGGTGAGGGAAGGCACAGGGGGGGTGAGGGAAGGCACAGGGGGGGTGAGGGAAGGCACAGGGGGGGTGAGGGAAGGCACAGGGGGGGGTGAGGGAAGGCACAGGGGGGGTGAGGGAAGGCACAGGGGGGGTGAGGGAAGGCACAGGGGGGGTGAGGGAAGGCACAGGGGGGGTGAGGGAAGGCACAGGGGGGGTGAGGGAAGGCACAGGGGGGGTGAGGGAAGGCACAGGGGGGGTGAGGGAAGGCACAGGGGGGGTGAGGGAAGGCACAGGGGGGGTGAGGGAAGGCACAGGGGGGGTGAGGGAAGGCACAGGGGGGGTGAGGGAAGGCACAGGGGGGGTGAGGGAAGGCACAGGGGGGGTGAGGGAAGGCACAGGGGGGGTGAGGGAAGGCACAGGGGGGGTGAGGGAAGGCACAGGGGGGGTGAGGGAAGGCACAGGGGGGGTGAGGGAAGGCACAGGGGGGGTGAGGGAAGGCACAGGGGGGGTGAGGGAAGGCACAGGGGGGGTGAGGGAAGGCACAGGGGGGGTGAGGGAAGGCACAGGGGGGGTGAGGGAAGGCACAGGGGGGGGTGAGGGAAGGCACAGGGGGGGGTGAGGGAAGGCACAGGGGGGGTGAGGGAAGGCACAGGGGGGGTGAGGGAAGGCACAGGGGGGGTGAGGGAAGGCACAGGGGGGGTGAGGGAAGGCACAGGGGGGGTGAGGGAAGGCACAGGGGGGGTGAGGGAAGGCACAGGGGGGGTGAGGGAAGGCACAGGGGGGGTGAGGGAAGGCACAGGGGGGGTGAGGGAAGGCACAGGGGGGGTGAGGGAAGGCACAGGGGGGGGTGAGGGAAGGCACAGGGGGGGGGTGAGGGAAGGCACAGGGGGGGGTGAGGGAAGGCACAGGGGGGGGTGAGGGAAGGCACAGGGGGGGTGAGGGAAGGCACAGGGGGGGTGAGGGAAGGCACAGGGGGGGGTGAGGGAAGGCACAGGGGGGGGTGAGGGAAGGCACAGGGGGGTGAGGGAAGGCACAGGGGGGTGAGGGAAGGCACAGGGGGGTGAGGGAAGGCACAGGGGGGTGAGGGAAGGCACAGGGGGGTGAGGGAAGGCACAGGGGGGTGAGGGAAGGCACAGGGGGGTGAGGGAAGGCACAGGGGGGTGAGGGAAGGCACAGGGGGGTGAGGGAAGGCACAGGGGGGTGAGGGAAGGCACAGGGGGGTGAGGGAAGGCACAGGGGGGTGAGGGAAGGCACAGGGGGGTGAGGGAAGGCACAGGGGGGTGAGGGAAGGCACAGGGGGGTGAGGGAAGGCACAGGGGGTGAGGGAAGGCACAGGGGGTGAGGGAAGGCACAGGGGGTGAGGTGAAGGCACAGGGGGTGAGGTGAAGGCACAGGGGGTGAGGGAAGGCACAGGGGGGTGAGGGAAGGCACAGGGGGGTGAGTAAAGGCACAGGGGGGTGAGTAAAGGCACAGGGGGGTGAGTAAAGGCACAGGGGGGTGAGTAAAGGCACAGGGGGGTGAGTAAAGGCACAGGGGGGTGAGTAAAGGCACAGGGGGGTGAGTAAAGGCACAGGGGGGTGAGTAAAGGCACAGGGGGGTGAGTAAAGGCACAGGGGGGTGAGTAAAGGCACAGGGGGGTGAGTAAAGGCACAGGGGGGTGAGTAAAGGCACAGGGGGGTGAGTAAAGGCACAGGGGGGTGAGTAAAGGCACAGGGGGGTGAGTAAAGGCACAGGGGGGTGAGTAAAGGCACAGGGGGGTGAGTAAAGGCACAGGGGGGTGAGTAAAGGCACAGGGGGGTGAGTAAAGGCACAGGGGGGTGAGTAAAGGCACAGGGGGGTGAGTAAAGGCACAGGGGGGTGAGTAAAGGCACAGGGGGGTGAGTAAAGGCACAGGGGGGTGAGTAAAGGCACAGGGGGGTGAGTAAAGGCACAGGGGGGTGAGTAAAGGCACAGGGGGGTGAGTAAAGGCACAGGGGGGTGAGTAAAGGCACAGGGGGTTAGTGAAGGTACAGGGGGTTAGTAAAGGTACAGGGGGTTAGTAAAGGTACAGGGGGTTAGTAAAGGTACAGGGGGTGAGTAAAGGTACAGGGGGTGAGTAAAGGTACAGGGGGTGAGTAAAGGTACAGGGGGTGAGTAAAGGTACAGGGGGTGAGTAAAGGTACAGGGGGTGAGTAAAGGTACAGGGGGTGAGTAAAGGTACAGGGGGTGAGTAAAGGTACAGGGGGTGAGTAAAGGTACAGGGGGTGAGTAAAGGTACAGGGGGTGAGTAAAGGTACAGGGGGTGAGTAAAGGTACAGTGGGTTAGTAAAGGTACAGTGGGTGAGTAAAGGTGCAGGGGGTGAGTAAAGGTACAGGGGGTGAGTAAAGGTACAGGGGGTGAGTAAAGGTACAGGGGGTGAGTAAAGGTACAGGGGGTGAGTAAAGGTGCAGGGGGTGAGTAAAGGTGCAGGGGGTGAGTAAAGGTACAGTGGGTTAGTAAAGGTACAGGGGGTGAGTAAAGGTACAGGGGGTGAGTAAAGATACAGGGGGTTAGTAAAGGTACAGTGTTTTTAGTAAAGGTACAGTGGGTGAGTGAAGGTACAGGGGGTGAGTGAAGGTACAGTGGGTGAGTAAAGGTACAGGGGGTTAGTAAAGGTACAGTGGGTTAGTAAAGGTACAGGGGGTTAGTAAAGGTACAGGGGGTTAGTAAAGGTACAGGGGGTTAGTAAAGGTACAGTGTTTTTAGTAAAGGTACAGGGGGTGAGTAAAGGTACAGGGGGTGAGTAAAGGTACAGGGGGTGAGTAAAGGTACAGTGGGTGAGTAAAGGTACAGGGGGTTAGTAAAGGTACAGGGGGTTAGTAAAGGTACAGTGGGTGAGTAAAGGTACAGGGGGTGAGTAAAGGTACAGGGGGTGAGTAAAGGTACAGGGGGTGAGTAAAGGTACAGGGGGTGAGTAAAGGTACAGGGGGTGAGTAAAGGTACAGGGGGTGAGTAAAGGTACAGGGGGTGAGTAAAGGTACAGTGGGTGAGTAAAGGTACAGGGGGTTAGTAAAGGTACAGTGGGTGAGTAAAGGTACAGTGGGTTAGTAAAGGTACAGTGGGTGAGTAAAGTTACAGTGGGTTAGTAAAGGTACAGGGGGTGAGTAAAGGTACAGGGGGTGAGTAAAGGTACAGGGGGTGAGTAAAGGTACAGGGGGTGAGTAAAGGTACAGGGGGTGAGTAAAGGTACAGGGGGTTAGTAAAGGTACAGGGGGTGAGTAAAGGTACAGGGGGTTAGTAAAGGTACAGTGGGTGAGTAAAGGTACAGTGGGTTAGTAAAGGTACAGGGGGTTAGTAAAGGTACAGTGGGTTAGTAAAGGTACAGGGGGTTAGTAAAGGTACAGTGGGTGAGTAAAGGTACAGGGGGTGAGTAAAGGTACAGTGTTTTTAGTAAAGGTACAGTGGGTGAGTAAAGGTACAGTGGGTTAGTAAAGGTACAGTGGGTTAGTAAAGGTACAGGGGGTTAGTAAAGGTACAGGGGGTTAGTAAAGGTACAGGGGGTGAGTAAAGGTACAGGGGGTTAGTAAAGGTACAGTGCTTTTGGTTTGTATAATAAAGGTGTAGGTTAAAGGTCAAGAGGGAGCAGCTGTTTGAGTCAGATACCTGCTGATTTCTCACAGCAGTTTCCATTATATTATACTGATATCGGATCCAGGGTAAGGCGAGAGAATGTCAGCCAGAGCAGTGTACTGTACTGCATGTCAGATGTGGGAGGTCATGGTGTCGGATGGCCCTCTTGACGTCCACATCTGCATCAGGTGCAGAGAGATGGGGCTCCTAAGGGACCGTATTAGGATCCTGGAGCAGCAGCTCGATGACCTCTGCTGGTCAGGGAGAGTGAAAAGGTGATAGAGGAGAGTTATAGGGAGGTGGTCACTCCAAAACCACAGGAGAGAGACATGTGGGTCACGCTAAGGAAGGGCAAGGGGCAGAGGCATGAACGAGTGAGTACTCCAATGTCAGTACACCTGGCAAATAAGTACTCCTGTTTGAGTACGGATGGGGGTGACAGCCTACCCGGGGGTAGCGACAGCGGACGGGCCTTCAGCACAGAGACCGGCCCTGTTGCTCCGCAAGGTAGGGAAAAAAAGAGGGCAATAGTAATTGGGGACTCTATTGTTAGGGGGTCGGATAGGCGATTCTGTGGACGCAGTCGGGAGACCAGGATGGTGGTCTGCCTCCCTGGTGCCAAGGTCTTGGACGTGTCTAAACGTGTCCAAGATATCCTCAAATCAGAGGGAGAGGAGCCTGAGGTCATGGTACATATAGGTACCAATGACATAGGTAAGAAAAGGGAAGAGGTCCTGAAGGGAGGATTTAAGGACTTGGGAGGAGATTTGAGGAAAAGGACCAAAAAGGTAACAATCTCAGGATTACTGCCTGTGCCACGTGACAGTGAGAGTAGAAATGGAGCAAGGTGGAGGATAAATGCTTGGCTGAAAGACTGGTGCAGAGGGCAGGGATTCAAGTTTCTGGATCATTGGGACTTCTTTTGGGGTAGGTGGGACCTGTACAGAAAGGATGGGTTTGCACTTGAACCCGAGGGGAACCAATATCCTGGCGGGGAAATTTGCAAAGGCCACTGGGGAGACTTTAAACTAGAATGGTTGGGGCGAGGGATGCAAATAGCAAAAGCTAGTAGACAGAATGGGAGGCAGGAAGCAGAAAAGGGAAGCACTCGGACACAAGAGGAGAAAGAAAAAAAAGGAAATAAACAGAGAATAAGAGATGGGGGGTTTCTTAAATGTGCATATTTTAATGCTAGGAGCATTGTAAGAAAGGTGGATGAGCTTAGAGTCTGGATAGACACCTGGAAGTATGATGTTGTGGCGATCAGTGAAACATGGTTGCAGGAGGGCTGTGATTGGAAACTAAATATTCCAGGATTTCGTTGCTTCAGGTGTGATAGAATTGGAGGGACCAGAGGTGGAGGTGTTGCATTGCTAGTCAGGGAAGATATTACAGCAGTGCTTTGGCAGGATAGATTGGAGGGCTCATCTAGGGAGGCTATTTGGGTGGAACTTAGAAGTGGGAAAGGTGTAGCAACACTTATAGGGGTATATTATAGACCGCCAAATGGGGAACGAGAATTGGAAGAGCAAATATGTAAGGAGATAGCAGATATTAGTAGTAAGCACAAGGTAGTGATTGTGGGAGATTTCAACTTTCTACACATAGACTGGGAAACACATTCTGTAAATGGGCTGGATGGTTTGGAGTTTGTAAAATGTGTGCAGGATAGTTTTTTGCAGCAATACATAGAAGTGCCTACTAGAGGAGGGGCAGTGCTGGACCTCCTGTTAGGAAATGAGACGGGACAGGTGGCGGAGGTATGTGTTGGGGAGCACTTCGGATCCAGTGATCACAATACCATTAGTTTCAATATAATTATGGAGAAGGACAGAACTGGGCCTAGGGTTGAGATTTTTGATTGGAGAAAGGCTAACTTTAATGAGATGCGAGATGATTTAAAAGGAGTGAACTGGGACATTTTGTTTTATGGGAAAGATGTAGAGGAGAAATGGAGGACATTTAAAGGGGAAATTTTAAGAGTACAGAATCTTTATGTTCCTGTTCGGTTGAAAGGAACCAGTAAAAATTGGAAAGAGCCCTGGCTTTTCAAGGGAAATTGGACATCTTGTTTGGAAAAAGAGGGAGATCTACAATAATTATAGGCAGCATGAAGTAAATGAGGTGCTTGAGGAGTATAAGGAATGTAAAAAGAATCTAAAGAAAGAAATTAGAAAAGCTAAAAGAAGATATGAGGGTGCTTTGGCAAGTAAGGTGAAAGTAAATCCAAAGGGTTTCTACAGCTATGTTAATAGCAAAAGGATAACAAGGGATAAAATTGGTCCATTGGAGAGACCGAGTGGACAGCTATCTGCAGAGCCAAAAGAGATGGGGGAGATATTGAACAATTTCTTTTCTTCGGTATTCACCAAGGAGAAGGATATTGAATTATGTGAGGTAAGGGAAATTAGTAGAGTAGCTATGGATACTATGAGTTTCAAAGTAAAAGAAGTACTGACACTTTTGAAAAATATAAAAGTGGATAAGTCTCCAGGTCCTGACAGGATATTCCCTGGGACATTGAGGGAAGTTAGTGTAGAAATAGCCGGGGCTATGACAGAAATATTTCAAATGTCATTAGAAACGGGAATAGTCCCCGAGGATTGGCGTACTGCGCATGTTGTTCCATTGTTTAAAAAGGGTTCTAAAAGTAAACCTAGCAATTATAGTTTGACTTGTTGGTGGTTAGTTTGACTTCAGTGGTGGGCAAATTAATGGAAAAGATACTTAGAGATAATATGTATAAGTATCTGGATAAAGGGGGTCTAATTAGGAACAGTCAACATGAATTTATGCCTGGAAGGTCATGTTTGACTAATCTTCTTGAATTCTTTGAAGAGGTTACTAGGGAAATTGACGAGGGTAAAGCAGTGGATGTTGTCTATATGGACTTCAGTAAGGCCTTTGACAAGGTTCCTCATGGAAGGTTGGTTAAGAAGGTTCAACTGTTGGGTATAAATGCAGGAATAGCAAGATGGATTCATCAGTGGCTGAATGGGAGAAGCCAGAGGGTAATGGTGGATGGCTGTTTGTCGGGTTGGAGGCAGGTGACTAGTGGGTGCCTCAGGGATCTGTGTTGGGTCCTTTGTTGTTTGTCATGTACATCAATGATCTGGATGAAGGGGTGGTAAATTGGATTAGTAAGTATGCAGATGATACCAAGATAGGGGGTGTTGTGGATAATGAAGAGGATTTCCAAAGTCTACAGAGTGATTTAGGCCAGTTGGAAAAATGGGCTGAAAGATGGCAGATGGAGTTTAATGCTGATAAATGTGAGGTGCTACACCTTGGCAGGACAAATCAAAATAGGACGTACATGGTAAACGGTAGGGAATTGAAGAATACAGTTGAACAGAGGGATCTGGGAATATACGTGCATAGTTCCTTGAAGGTGGAATCTCATATAGATAGGGTGGTAAAGAAAGCTTTTGGTATGCTAGCCTTTATAAATCAGAGCATTGAGTATAGAAGCTGGGATGTAATGTTAAAATTGTACGAGGCGTTGGTGAGACCAAATCTGGAGTATGGTGTACAATTTTGGTCGCCCAATTATAGGAAGGATGTCAACAAAATAGAGAGGGTACAGAGGAGATTTACTAGAATGTTGCCTGGGTTTCAACAGCTAAGTTACAGAGATAGGTTGAATAAGTTAGGTCTTTATTCTCTGGAGCGCAGAAGGTTAAGGGGGGACTTGATAGAGGTCTTTAAAATGATGAGAGGGATAGACAGAGTTGATGTGGACAAGCTTTTCCCTTTGAGAATAGGGAAGATTCAAACAAGAGGACATGACTTTAGAATTAAGGGACAGAGGTTTAGGGGTAACATGAGGGGGTGGTAGCGGTGTGGAATGAGCTTCCAGTGGAAGTAGTGGCGGCAGGTTCATTGGTATCATTTAAAAATAAATTGGATAGGCATATGGATGAGAAGGGTATGGAGGGTTATGGTATGAGTGCAGGCAGGTGGGACGAAGGGAAAAAAGTTGTTCGGCACGGACTTGAAGGGCCGAGATGGCCTGTTTCCGTGCTGTAATTGTTATATGGTTATATTATAAGTGATAGGTGGACACAAAATGTTGGAGTAACGCAGCAGGACAGGCAGCATCTCTGGAGAGAAGGAATGGGTGACGTTTCAGGTTGAGACCCTTCTTCAGAAGTGATAGGTGGATATAGGTGAGGGAGACACAAGAAACTGTAGATGCTGGAATCTTGTACGGGACACAATTTAGTTAGATGCACAGAATCTCTTGCCCAGAGTGGGGGAATCGAGGACCAGAGAGATTCTGTGCATCTCTGTCGGCTCCCGACAGAAACAGTAATTTAAAGGTAAAAAACCACTCACTTGTTCAGTTCAGAATCTGATGGTCGCTTTTCGGTGCGACTGTCAGTCCGGCTTGAAACTGCATGCGTCCAGCAGTTCCCCGGCCGTTGATCGGGTCACTCTGGAGACTCTACGGAGTCTCGGACTGCTGCGTCGGCTGGAGCCAGCGGCCTAGGAAGCCGCGGAGCCTCCTACCAGCACTGGCCGCTCTCGGAGGAGGAGGAAACGGTGCAACAGGAAGCAGAAGCGCGGTACTCGTGGGGAGTTAACGGCGAAACTGAAGGCTAACCCCTGTAGGACACCACTTCCATCTATCCTGCTCGCCAACGTCCGCTCCCTGGAGAATAAGCTGGACTACCTGAGGCTGGACCTGGTAACCAAACGGGAGGTGAGGGATTGCTGCGCCCTGATCCTAACAGAGACGTGGTTAAACTCCTCTGTTCCCGATGGCGCCATTAGCGTGGAGGGGTTAACAGCATTCAGGTTGGACAGAAGCTACGCTCAGTGGGAAATCCCGGGGTGGTGGTGTGTGCATTTACACTAATAACAGCTGGTATACAAATGCCACAGTGGTGTCAAATTATTGCTCCCCAGACATTGAGTTTTTGACAATAAAATGCAGACCCTTCTATATGCCCAGGGAATTCACCATTATAACCATCACAGCTGTGTACATCCCTCCCAGTGCTAACACTAAGGAGGCCCTGAATGCTCTTTATTGTTCCATTAGTGACCTACAATCTACACATCCAGATGGTGTCTTCATTGTTGCTGGGGATTTTAACCAGGCCAACATGAAGACTGTTCTCCCACATTACTACCAGCATGTAGACTTTGCAACCAGCGGAGTGAACACACTGGACCTAGCCTACACTAACATCAAGAAGGCATTCAAGGCAGTCCCCCGCCCCCACCTTGGCTCCTCAGACCATATCTCTGTGATGCTAATTCCTGCATACATGCCCCTGCTTACCAGAGAAAAACCTACTGTGAAGCAGGTTAGGGTCTGGCCAGAGGGAGCTATGACAACACTACAGGACTGTTTTGAATGCACGGACTGGAACATGTTCAAGAAGGCTGCAACTGTCAGCCAACACATCAACCTGGAGGAGTATGCTGCGTCCGTGTCTGCTTACATGGAGGGCATAGAGGATGTCTGTGTCACCAAGACCATCACTGTACGGGCCAACAAGAAACCCTGGATGACCACAGAGTTACGTGGAATGCTGAGAGCACGTAATGCCGCGTTTAAATCCGGCGACGTGGTGGCACTCAGATCCGCAAGAGCCAACCTGAACCGAGTCATCAGGCTGGCCAAGCGTGCCCATGGTCAGAAAATCCAGAGCTTCTTTCATGACCCCAAGAACACCAGGCGCATGTGGCAGGGAATCAAATCAATCACGGACTATAAGACTGCTTCACCACCCTGTGATGACAACATTGAGTTCCTCAATGAACTCAACAACTATTTTGGATGGTTCGAGGCATTAAATAACACACCTGCAAGTAAAGGTATTCCTCACTGTGATGAACAGGCACTCAGTCTTGACATAGTGGATGTTCGGAGGACCCTAAAAGGAGTGAAGGCACGAAAGGCGGCAGGCCCTGATAACATACGAGGGCGGGTGCTCAGGGAATGTGCTGATCAGCTGGCACATGCACTTACGGACTTATTTAACACCTCGCTGAACCAGGCTGTCGTCCCATTATGTTTCAAGACTGCCACCATCATACCAGTGCCAAAAAAAATCCAACATACAATGTCTCAATGACTACCGCCCTGTAGCACTCACCCCCATAATGATGAAGTGCTTCGAGAGGCTGGTCAGGGACCACATCACCTCCAGACTCCCCTCCACACTCGACCCATACCAGTTTGCTTACAGGCCAAACCGCTCCACAGAGGACGCTATATCCTCCGTACTCCATCTGAGCCTGGAACATTTAGAGGAGAAGAACACCTATGTGCGAATGCTGTTCGTGGATTTCAGTTCAGCATTCAACACCATTATCCCCCAGCACCTGATAAGCAAACTGGTTCCATTGGGCCTCGGCACCCCCATGTGTAACTGGCTACTGGACTTCCTCACTGACAGACCTCAGTCTGTGAGGGTTGGAAATAACACCTCTAACACCATCTCTCTGAGCACCGGCTCCCCTCAGGGCTGTGTCCTGAGTCCTGAGTCCACTGCTGTTCACCCTGATGACTCACGACTGTTGTGCCAGGTTTAGTACAAACCACATCATGAAGTACGCAGATGACACAACAGTGGTGGGCCTCATCAGGGACGACAATGAGCTGGCTTACAGGGAGGAGGTGAAACAACTGGCGGACTGGTGCAATACGAACAACCTGATCCTGAATGTTGAAAAAACAAAGGAGATTATCGTCGACTTCAGGAAAACCCGGCACAGTCCCACACCACTTCACATCAACGACAGCGATGTGGAGGTGGTCAGTAGCACAAAGTTCCTGGGGGTGCAGATCACTAACAGTCTGACCTGGTCGACTAACATCTCATCAACTGTTAAGAAAGCGCAGCAGCGGTTGTACTTTCTGCGCCGGATGAGAAGAGCTCATCTCCCCCATCCCATCCTCACTACTTTCTACAGGGGCACCATAGAGAGTATTTTGACCAGCTGTATCTCTGTCTGGTTTGGGGACTGTAGAGCCTCCGACTGGAAGTCTGTGCAGAGAGTGGTGAGGACAGCGGAAAAAATCATCGGGACCTCTCTCCCCTCAATCGGGGATATTGCGACCAAACGTTGCGTGTCTAAGGCCAGCAGTATTATAAAAGACCCCACACATCTCCATCACGGTCTGTTCACTCTGCTGCACTCGGGAAAAAGATATCACAGCATAAGGAGCAGAACATCAAGGTTCTGCAACAGCTTCTTCCCACGAGCCATCAGACTCCTGAATGTCATGTAATGGGCTGCCACCGTTGTCTATTTATCCTTTTCAGCCATGCCTATCCTTCGGTTAATTTATCGTGTTGCACAGGGAGCCAAATGCAACGTAATTTCGTTTGGAACTGCATATATCAATGTATTTCTAAATGACAATAAAGTTTGTTTGACTTTTGACTTGACTTGAGTGGGGGAATCGAGGACCAGAGGGCATGGCTTCAAGGTGAAGGGGAAAAGATTTAAAAGGAAACTGAGGGGTAACTTTTTGACACAGAGGGTGGTGGGTTTATGGAACAAACTGATAGAGGAGGTAGTTGAGGCTGTGACTATCCCAAGAAAGAAAGACAGTTACATGGATAGGACAAGTTTGGAGGGATATGGACCAAACACAGCAGGTGGGACTAGTGTAGCTGGGACATGTCGGTCGGTGTGGGCAAGTTGGGCCCAAGAGCCTGCTTCCACACTGTAACACTCTGTGACTAACACAAAGTAACTTTGTGGAGTAACTCAGCGGGTCAGGCAGCATCTTTGGAGAACATGGATATGATCACATTGAATGGCGGTGCTGGGTCGAAGGGTCAAATGACCTACTCCTGCACCTATTGTCTATTGAAGGCAGACACAAAATGCTGGAGTAACTCAGCGGGTGAGGCAGCACCTGGAATCCGGAGCGAAGGAATAGGTGACGATTCGGGTCGAGACACTTCTTCAGACTCAGGAAACCAGTTCCTTCGCTCCATAGCTGCTGCCTCACACAATGAGCTTCTCCAGCATTTTTGTCTAACAACAAGAGTCAAATCACCTTCACAGGACAATATACAACAGGTGCAGGAGGAGGACATTCAGCCCTTCGAGCCAGCACCGCCATTCACTGTGATCATGGCTGATCATTCCCAATCAGTACCCCATTCCTGCCTTCTCCCCATATCCCCTGACTCCACTATCTTTAAGAGCTCTATCTAACTCTTTCTTGAAAACATCAAGAGAACCGGCCTCCACAGAGAATCCAGAGAACCGGCCCTGAGGCAGAGAATCCAACAGATTCACAACTATCTGGGTGGGAAAGTTTCTCCTCATCACTGTCCAAAATGGACAATCCCTTATTCCTAAACTGTAGTGCCACATTAAGTGTGAATATATCAGGGCTGCCAACATTGAGTGTGAGCTCGGAGTGAGAAATCGCGAGAGACCAAGCCCGAGGGACTGGGGGGGGGGGGGGGGGGGCTGTAGTGGGAAGCGGATGTGTGTGTGTCCCCCCCCCCCCCCCCCCCATTGGTACGGAACTTTTGCATTTTCCAGCTTGAATATGGTGCATACTGTAGCGAGTCTTTTAACTTACACTTGAATGCAATATACATGCTTTAAATTTGATTAGCTATGAGTAAATTACATTCCTAATTGCGTTCCACAGTAGAGCCCGGGCTCTGATCAACAGGTGCAGCACATGAATGATTTAATGTATTCATATATGGAAATCAGAATATAATCAAACACTTGGCCCATGATGGGCAACCTGGGTCTCACTGCACACCTGGTATAACAAAATTTGCTACATTCATTGGCTTCCTTGTTATCTAACATAGAAACATAGAAAATAGGTGCAGTAGGAGGCCATTCGGCCCTTTGGGCCAGCACCGCCATCCATTGTGATCATACATGATCATCCCCTATCAATAACCCGTGCCTGCCTTCTCCCCATATCCCTTGACTCCACTAGCCCCTAGAGCTCTATCTAACTCTCTCCAGCATGCTAGTTACTTTGTCAAATAAGTCATCAATTGGTTGAACACAATTCCCACCCATAAAATTAAACTCACTCAGCTGTATAAGTATTCTGATACAATTTCTTTCATTTTTGTAACAAACTGGCCTGAATTCATTTTCACCCCCAATATTTTCAGTATTTTGCTGTCTTCCTCTCAGCTGGGACTTTTCCAAAATGCAAAGTCCAATAACTATATATTTAAGCATTAATGTGATTTTGAGAGTACATATTTTCTGTGGTTTTCATAACACAACAATGATAAAAAGATCTCAGTTTTGATTGTACCTACCAACATGCATACATTATTACATCACAGTTAATATGTACCGAGGGCAAGGATTTGTTCCAATGCTCCCCATTCCCAATTACTTCTACAATGAAGCGATTGAAATCAAAATAAAGTTTAAATGGCATCATAAAAGTAAAACCTCCTGAATGGATGATATTCATTATGTGGTTGGTTGGGGTCAGTATCAGCACAATTAATATATTAAACTTTGAATTTTCAGATGTCCTGGTTCAAGCTAAAACTAAAGACAAATAATAATCCCCTCACACATTCCCCTGCAAGTATCTCTGTCACTCCTTTAAAATATGCCCTTTCTTTGAACAAGCTCTTAAATATCGCATCTGTATCAGTTTCCATCTGATTACACTCCTTGAGGATGTTCATCTACGTGTTCAAATAATAAAACAACGATATTGGGGACATTTCTATTCAACCCGTCAAAGGAATTGGGGGGGGGGGGGGGGGGGGGGTTATATTAGTTAGAAATAGTCAGTGAGGTAAACAAACATAATAATTGAGTGGCAAATGACAATAGTGCCACCTTCCCAATATTTAACTGAAGGAAATAATGGGTTATCGGGGCTGTATGTTGTGACAGACAGCCTGACACCTTGCATGTCATTTAATATTGCACTTATCCCATCCCCCTGCATATTCTGGATTAATAAATTAAGGTTTTGTCAACTAATTACAAATCAGGCTAATTACAAATCAATAACATTAGCCAACTGAAACATGAAGCGTTGAGCATTGAGATCCAGACATCACGGACAACTGGCCTCAGTTCCCCGCTCACATCTGGCAGTGTTCTCCGTCCGAACCGGGGGCTGCGGACCGTTTTTGAAAGTGGGGAGGCTGAGCGATCACTGATCACTGGCCTTGGGGGTACACGGTGAGAGAGTGGAGCAACCGAGTGGGGAGAGGGTGTGGAAGAAGGGTGTCCCCCCCCCCTCCCAGGGTAGGGACCTTTTGAAATTTGATGTATTAAAATCATGTTTTAGTGCATTGTAGAAGTATGATTTCAATGGTTTTTGTATGAAGTATTTTTAAGAGGTAACCTTTTAAGGGGTAACTTTATCCACAAGGAACAAGCTGCCAGAGGAAGTAGTTGAAACAGGGACCATCCCAACATTTAAGAAACAGTTAGACTGATACATGGATAGGACAGGTTTGGAGGTATGGACCAAAAGCAGGTAGCGTGGCTGGGACATGTTGGCGAGTGTGGGCAAGTTGCGCTGAAGGGCCTGTTTTCACACTGTATCACTCTATGACTACATTCTACCTCCACCATGCATGAATGCTTCAAAATCAAGTGATCAAGCCATATACTCAAGCATAGAAACATAGAAAATAGGTGCAGGAATAGGCCATTCGGCCCTTCGAGCCAGCACTGCCATTCAATATGATCATGGCTACTCATCTAGAATCAGTACCTCTTTCCCGTTTTTTCCCCATTTCCCTTGATTTAATTAGCCCCAAGAACTAAATGTAACTCTCTCTTGAAAACATCCAGTGAATTGGCCTGCACTGCCTTCTGTGGCAGAGAATTCCACAGATTCACAACTCTCTGTGTGAAGAAAGTTTGTCCTCATCTCAGTCCTAACTGCTCCCCCCCCCCCCCCCTTTATTCTTAAACTGTGACACCTGGTTCTGAACTCCCCCAACATCAGGAAAATTTTTCCTGCAGTTACAGTAAGTGAAAATCTAGCAGGCAAGCAGGATGCTTTCTCCAACCGCCCCCATTTGAAGTCCACTATCTTCCACCGTTTCTACCCAGTGCCTGGTACTTACTTCCAGCAGCCACTGGTTGTCCTCCAGGATGCACCGAGCCGCAGCCTGATCCATGCCGGTCACCTGGGCGAATTTGGCACAGAGACTCTCACGGCAGCGGCGCAACGCTTCCGACGCCACCGACGGCCCGGGACTCTTGCACTGAGGCTGTTCCATGGCCGGAGCTCGCCAGCCCCGCTCCCCGTCTGCATCTGTTCCCGTCGCTGCTTCTGCTTCCAACACCCGTGACCCATGCAGTTGATATGAGTTTTGAAATTTTCGTTGATCACAGTATTTTCCAAGGCAGAGCGTGAGAAATTTGTGATCAGTGTGAGAATTTGGTGAAATCCCCTCTCCCTCCCCCTTTCTCTCTCCCCTCCCTTTCTTCGCTCTCCCCCCCTCTCTCTCTCCCTCCTCTCTTCCGCTCTCCCTCCCTCTCTCTGCCTTCCCCTCTCGCTCTCTCCACACACTCCCCGCTCACTATCCCCCTTGCTCTCTTTCCCCTCTCTCCCTTTTTCTTTTACCACCCATTTCTCTTCCCCCTCACCCCCCTCCCTCTCCCCTTCTCTCCTCCCTCTCCAACCCCTCTCTCTACCCTCCCTTCCCTCTATCTTCCTCTCGCCAGCCCGGCCAACACTCGCCAGCCCGGCCAACACTCGCCAGCCCGGCCAACACTCGCCAGCCCGGCCAACACTCGCCAGCCCGGCCAGCACTCGCCAGTCCCGCAAACACTCGCCAGCCCGGCCAACACTCGCCAGCCCCGCAAACACTCGCCAGCCCGGCCAACACTCGCCAGTCCCGCCAACACTCGCCAGCCCCGCCAACACTCGCCAGTCCCGCCAACACTCGCCAGTCCCGCCAACACTCGCCAGCCCCGCAAACACTCGCCAGCCCCGCAAACACTCGCCAGCCCGGCCAACACTCGCCAGCCCGGCCAACACTCGCCAGCCCGGCCAACACTCGCCAGCCCGGCCAACACTCGCCAGCCCCGCAAACACTCGCCAGCCCGGCCAGCACTCGCCAGCCCGGCCAACACTCGCCAGCCCGGCCAACACTCGCCAGCCCGGCCAACACTCGCCAGCCCGGCCAACACTCGCCAGCCCCGCGACAGAGCGTGAGAGCGTGAGAATTTGTCCAAATGCGAGGGTTGGCAGCGCTGGAACGGTATCAAGTTGGGAAAAGAGGAAGTAGAACGAGACCTTGTTAATCAGCCACTGAAAGTACTCCTTTGCCTGTTGTTCTGGTCTCCACAATTGTGGAAGGACTTTCTTGGACAGAAATAAGAACACACAGAGACTACAATTCCCAGGGGGCATTGCGCGGACTACACCTCCCGGCGGGCGCTGCGCGGCCAATCGGAGCGGCAACCAATGGGCGGAGGCCGACGCGATGACGTCAGGCCCTAGTAACCAAGATGGCGGCGACGACGAAGGCGGAGAAGAAGGAGGAGGGACCGCCCCTCGCCCCGCCCCTATCCCGCCCCTCGCCCCGCCCCTATCCCGCCCCTCGCCCCGCCCCTATCCCCGCCCCTCGCCCCGCCCCTATCCCGCCCCTCGCCCCGCCCCTATCCCCGCCCCTCGCCCCGCCCATAGCCCCCTAATCCCGCCCCCGCCCCCTGACGTCACCGTCAACGGCTGCAAGGTGTTAAAGAAGGAACTGCAGACGCTGGAGAATCGCGGGTCACACACAGAGCTGGAGAAACCCAGCGGGTGCAGCGGCGGGTGCGGCGGCGGCGGGTGCGGCGGCGGCGGGTGCGGCGGCGGCGGCGGGTGCAGCGGCGGGTGCGGCGGCGGCGGGTGCGGCGGCGGCGGGTGCGGCGGCGGCGGGTGCGGGTGCGGCGGCGGCGGGTGCGGCGGGTGCGGGTGCGGCGGGTGCGGCGGGTGCGGCGGCGGCGGGTGCGGCGGCGGCGGGTGCAGCGGGTGCGGCGGGTGCAGCGGCGGCGGCGTCTAAGGGGCGAAGGGGATAGGCGACGTTTCCGGTCCAGACCCTTCTTCAGGCTCCACTTCCGGCCGCTTCCCAAACCCGGGCAGGAGACGTGGAGACGGCGCTGGTTCCCCGGGCCCTGGTGTGAGGGTGTGAGGGAGGGGGGAGGGACAGATGCTGACAGACTGACAGAGAGAGAGAGTGAGGAGACCAGAGAGGGAGAGACAGGCAGCGAGAGAGGGAGAGAGAGGGACAGTGAGAGACAGGGGAGGGGGGGGGGGAGAGACTGAGACACAGAGTGAGGGAGAGAGAGAGACAGAGAGGGAGAGACAGGCGGTCTTAGACAGAGAGAGAGTGGGAGACTGACAGAGAGAGAGAGAGAGAGCGAAAAGGAGAGACAGACTTAGTGAGAGGAGGGAGAGTGATAGAGAGGGCGACAGAAGCAGACAGACAGAGAGAGACAGAGACAGGGAAAAGGAAAGAGACAAATAGAGAGAGGCACAGAGAGGGAGAGAGAGAGAGAGATAGACAGACAGAGAAGGAGAGTGTGAGAGAGAGAGGGGGGAGACACTGAGACACAGAGAGAGACACACACACACAGAGTGAGGCAGAGAGAGAGACACAGAGTGGGAGAGGCAGCAAGAGAGAAAGAGCGAGTGGGAGAGACAGACTGACTCATGGAGAGAGACAGAGAAATAGGGAGAGAGTGAGAGACAGAGAGTGGGACATGGTGAGAGAACGACAGACAGGCAGAGAGACAGAGGGGGAGAGAGAGACAGATGGAGACAGCAGCGAGAGAGGGAGGGAGGAAGAGTGACAGATTCTGAAAGAGAGAACAGAGAGAGAGAGAGAGACGGAGGGAGGGACAGAGACAGACAGGAGAGAGAGAGGGAGTGAGGGAGACAGACAGAGGCAGTGCAAGAGAGCGGGAGAGAAAAAGAGAGAGAGACAGAGGGAGAGAGAGACAGAGAGAGAGAGTGGGACGGAGAGAGTGACAGCGAAAGAGAGAGACTGAGGGAAACAGAGAGAGAGAGAGGCAGTGAGAAAGAGAGAGAGAGACACACTTGGAGAGTGACACACATGGAGAGCCAGAGAGGGTCAGAGAAAGAGACACTGAGAGAGGAAAAAGAGGGATGGATGGAGAGAGAGTGAGAGACGGAGAAGGACAGAGAGAGAGAGAGAGAGAGAGAGAGGGACAGACGGAGAGGGGGAGCGACAGAGAGAGAGAGAGAGAGAGACCGAGACACGGAGAGAGAGAGAGAGAGAGTGTTTAGGGGCAACATGAGGGGGAACTTCTTTACTCAGAGAGTGGTAGCTGTCTGCAATGAGCTTCCAGTGGAAGTGATGAAGGCAGGTTTGTATATATCATTTAAAAATCAATTGGATAGGTATATGGACGGGAAAGGAATGGACGGAAATGGTCTGAGTGCAGGTAGATGGGACTAGGTGAGAGTAAGTGTTCGGCATGGACTAGAAGGGCCGAGATGACCTGTTTCCGTGATGTAATTGTTATATGGAATGAGACCGAGAGAAACAGACTGAAAGAGAAAGCTGGAGAGAGACAGAGAGATGCAAACAGAGACAGAGAGAGAGATGGAGAGACAGAGAGACACACACAGAGAGGGTGAGAGAGAGACAGAGAGAGAGAGAGAAACAGAGACTGAGACGGAGACGGAGACAGACAGAGAGAGAGATAAGGACAGATACAGGCAAAGTGACAGAGTTAGAGAGACAGACAGACAGAGAGCTGGAGTAACTCAGTGGGTCAGGCAGCATCTGTGGAGTAGACTACAAGTGCTGGAGTAATTCAGCGGGACACACAGCATCTGTGGAGAGAAGGTATCGGTGACATTTTGGGTCGAGAACCTTCTTTGGTTTAGTCTCTCACGCAGGTCAAGGGGAGAATGTACAAACTCCACATGGATAACATCCGTAGTCAGGATCGAACCCGGGTCTCTGGCGGTGAGGCAGCTACTGTACCGCTGCGCCACTGTGCCCCGCAAAGTTATATAATGGTTCCCTCCGCCATAAACGCACCAAATATGTGCTAGTGATGTTCTGTTTCCCAGCTTGTTGACCCACTGTGTTCCGCTCCTGCAGGGTTTAGGAGCTGTTGCTGTGGACGGAGAGACGGGGACGTGAGCGGCCATTGAGGGCGGCCAGGATGCTGGTGAGCCCGCTCCCCCCCCCCCCCCCCCCCCCCCCCCCCATCTGATCGGTGTGCGGGCTGAGCTTTGATGGAGGACCACATGATGGGGCACAACAAGGAGAAGCGTTATGAGTGCGACGTGTGTGGCCAGGCCTGTCAGTGCCCGAGCGAGCTGGAGATCCACCAGCGTGTACACACGGGAGAACGCCCCTTCGATTGCTTGGAGTGCGGCAAGAGCTTCACCCGCTACGGCCACCTGCTGCAGCACAACCGCGTGCACTCTAGTGAGAGGCCCTTCACCTGCTCCGACTGTGGCAAGAGCTTCAAGACGGCGAAACATGTGAAGTTGCACCAGCGGGTTCACACTGGCGAGAAGCCCTATGGCTGCTCCACCTGTGGCAAGAGCTTTGCCCGGTTGTCTGGGCTGCGGGATCACCAGCGGGTGCATAGCAGTGAGCGGCCCTTCACCTGTTCCGACTGCGGCAAAGGCTTCAACTCGTCACCGGAGCTGAAGGTGCACGGGCGCCTGCACACCGGGGAGCGGCCCTACACCTGTAGCGACTGCGGCAAGAACTTCACCCGCTCCTACCACCTGCTGTCCCACCAGCGCATCCACACTGGGGAGCGGCCCTTCACCTGCGCCCTGTGCAACAAGGGCTTCACCCACTCCAGCAGCCTGCAGAAGCACCAGCTCACCCACACCAGCGAGCGTCCCTACACCTGCGCCCAGTGCGACAAGGGCTTCACCCAGTCCTGTCACCTGCTGGTGCACCAGCGCACCCACACCGGTGAGCGTCCCTACACCTGTGCCCAGTGTGGCAAGGGCTTCTCCAGCTCCGGCAACCTGCTGGTGCACGAGCGCACCCACACTGGTGAGCGCCCCTACACCTGCGCCCAGTGCGGCAAGGGCTTCTCCAGCTCCGGCAACCTGCTGGTGCACGAGCGCACCCACACTGGCGAGCGCCCCTACACCTGCGCCCAGTGCGGCAAGAGCTTCACCCAGTCCGGCAACCTGCTGGAGCACCAGCGCACCCACACCGGTGAGCGTCCCTACACCTGTGCCCAGTGCGGCAAGGGCTTCACCCAGTCCAGTCACCTGCTGGTGCACCAGCGCACCCACACCGGCGAGCATCCTTACACCTGCGCCCAATGCGGCAAGGGCTTCACCCGCTCCTACAAGCTGCTGTCCCACCAGCGGGTGCACACTGGCGACCGTCCTGTCCCCAGCCCGGTGTGTGGAGAGCACTTTGCCATGGCCTCCCAAGCCCTGTCTCACCAACGCGTGCACACCATTGGCCAGCCCTACGACTGCCCGTACTGTGGTGAGGAGTTTGACAGCTCGCGGGGGTTGCGGCAGCACCGGCGGACCCACGCTGGCGAGCAACTGCTCGCACTGTGACAAGAGAGCACGGGAGCTGCGGGAGCACCAGCAGCTGCACACCGGAGAGAGACCCTTTGTGTGCACTGAGTGTGGCAAGGGTTTCACCCGCATGTCCAGCCTGTGGCAGCACCGGCGTACCCACAGTGGTGAGCATCCCTTCCTCTGCCCGTTCTGTGGTAAGGGCTTCACCCGCCTTTACCACCAGCTGGAGCTCCAGCAAGTCCACACCGGCCAGCGCCCCTTCACCTGCCCGCTCTGTGGCAAGGTCTCCGTTCCTCTATCCTGCTGGCACACCGCCACGTGGACAGATAGGCGCTGGTTAGCTAAACACAAAATGGTGGATGAAATGGGTAACGTTTCGTGTCTTTTCCTCAGTCACCCATTTCTTCTCTCCAGAGATGCTGCCTGTCCTGCTGAGTTACTCCAGCACTTTGTGTCCTTTTTTGTAAACCAGCACCTGCAGTTACTTGTTTGTAAACCATTCTGGTTAACCATCTCTGCTCGTTCCCCAAAGCCTCCACATCAGTCCTGTAATGGAGTGACCTGAACTCTATGCAATACTCCAAATGCTACCTGACCAATGTCCCTTAAAGCTGCACATTTACATTCTTCTCTCTCCTCTCATTCTACTCGTACACAAATTCTCTCCACTCCACCCTCTCGTGCCTCCTCTCTCCCACACACTCCCTCTCTCGCTCCGTCTCTCTCACACACCCGCTCTCTCTGTCCCTCTCTCAGGCACGCACAAACACTCACTCCCTCTCTTCTTCTCTCTTGTTATCTCTCACACACACACGCACCCTCTTTCTCTCACACATGCCCCCCTTTATTGCTGTCTCTTGCACAACCTTTCTCTTGCTCTCGCGCACACACTCCCTCTCTCACGCACAACACCCCTTTCTCTCTCTCTCTCATGCACACACGCCGAACACTTCAGCTCGGTTCGCAATAAGCAACCCGATCTGGTGGCTCACCATTTCGACTCCCCCTCCCATTCCGAATCCGACCTTTCTGCCCTGGGTCTCCTCCATGGCCAGAGTGAGGACCACCATAAATTGGAGTAGCAGCACCTCATATTTCGCTTGGGCAGTCTGCACCCCAGCGGTATGAACATTGACTTCTCTAATTTCAGGGAAATGTTTCGAAGCTTGGTTTATACTAATCACTGAAACAATGTATTAACATAGAGATGTATTGTCTGGGCACAGCACCATATTAGATATCTGTCTGAACTTCCTGCCCCAGCTAAGGACAAGGTAGTGGCTTTCATCCAGGTCTTACAAGCTTGTTTTAGTTCATAGACGGATACCCATTCTGGAACCAAGATGGAAGTCATTTGAAAACAAAATGGAGTTAGTTGTCCTTCCGGAATGGGCAGCTGTACTGAAGCTGTGCCAAGATTTGAGAATAAGGCTGACATTGCAAATATATGGGTCCAGCCTCCCTTGTTTCCCTTAGGCTACGGATCTTTCACTCAGATTTAGAAGGTGTTTTATTGATAAGAAAATGTATAATTACTCTAACTTTCCTTTGTTGTTTGAGTGGAGCCCGAGAAGCACTGAGCAACGTGTGTGCTCTTTGTAGATCTCGCCACTCCCGTCTGACAAATTGATTAAAAGATTGCTTTGGTTTACCTTTAACAGTTTTGTTGCTGTCTGCTTTCTTTAGGAGACGGACTATGACAACTGTGCTCTTTGGAATTCTTCAGAATTCAGATTGTACTATCAATAATGAAAGAAAATGCCACCCATCTCCAGAAATGATAAGAAATTATTCTCGCCTCCATGCATATGTGTAGCCGTAGGGCAGTCGCACACCTTCCCACTACTTCAAAGATAGTTCCTGCACTTGGCAATATTGTTTGGTGATTCGCGACGGCGGGGCTACAGACAGCCCTCCAACCGAGTGAATTACCCCATGTGGAGGTCGGGGGATGACTAACCCCATGTGGGGGTCCGAGGGGTGGATCACCCCGGTGTGGGTCGGAGGGGGTGAATCACCCCGGTGTTGGGGTCGGGGTGTGGGTGAATCACCCTGGTAGGGGGGTCGTGGTCCCGGTGCAGTGTGGTCAGTGACTCTGGGTGGGCAGAGGGACTAGACTGTCCCCAACTCTGCTGCAGCGGCCGGGGACGTTGCCGGGTTTTCGTCTCCATGTGTCCACTACCCAGAGCCACGGCCCAGTTCCATCTGGCCCTATGTGTGTGTGCGCTGCCGACCCACAGCCCGTGACAGTGTGATGGGAACCAGCTTGGGGGGGGGGGGGGGGGGTAAGGGGAATGGGGGTAGCGCGCTTGGGGGAGTAAGTGGAATTGGAGATACTCCGCTTGGGAGTGTAAGGGGGATGGGAGGCAGCCATCTTGGGGGATTAAGGTGAAATGGGAGGCAGCCAGCTTGGGGGAGTAAGGCGGATGGGAGGTAGCCAGCTTGGGTGTTTAACGAATGGGGGGTACTCACCTAAGGGGTACCAGATGGGATGTATCCAGCTTGGGGGATAAGGTATGGAGGTGGCCAGTGGGGGAAATGAGAGATGGGAGGTCGCCTGCTTGGGGGAGTAATGCCGCTGTCCCACTTAGGAAACCTGAACGGAAACCTCTGGTGAACTTGCCTGTGACCCAAGGTTTCCATGAGGTCGACGGAGATTTTGGTCTCTCTCCCTAATAGTCAAAAGTGGTTTCCGCGTGGTCAAAACTTCTGGGTTGCTTCGATTGTTTCAACAAACTTAAAACCGGCCTCGACTAAAAATGGGTTGCCTTTTGGTCGAATCCGGTGGAGTGGGGTCGCTATTTACTTACAGGCCATCTCCTTCTCTGACCGGCCATTTTGATTGGCTCATTGGAGTTTCGAGGACCTAGAAGACCCGCCGGTAAGTAAAATGCCCGCTAACTTTATTAAACTTCTTAAAACTGTCTCCACTCCTTCCCCCCTTCTCTCCCCACCCCTTCTCTCTCCCTTCTCTCTCCCCTTCTCCCCATTCTCCCTCCTACCCCCCTACGCTCTCTAAAGGATGCGGTGCTCTGTGGCAGCCGTTTACCATCCTGTTCATTGCGCAGACAGCGCTCCTCTGCACTCCATACTCCACCCTCACCTTCGCGATGTGTTTGTGTGTGTGCGATCTGTAGACTGTAGCTGTTTACGCTTCGGACGATGCAGCTCGAGGCTTTCCAGGCGAGTGACCAAAACCTCCGGCGACCTCATGGAAACCTTGGATCGTGGACAAGGACAACGGAGGTTTCCGTTCAGGCTTCCTAAGTGGGACTGGGGCATCCGGAGAATCAGAGGGGAAGTAAGGAGAATCAGAGGTAGTCAGCTTGGGGGAGTAAGGAGAATCAGAGGTTGCCAGCTTGGGGGAGTAAGGGATGGGAGGTAGCCGGCTTGGGGGAGCCACCTTGGTGAAGTAAGTTTGTTATTCTGTACATCGATCAGGAGGCGATGAAATCGCCTGTTCACACCCAGCCACCAGAGCAAACAGCGTACATAGTGATGACAAATGCAATATCCAGTGCAAGATTGTGTTGCAGAAAACCCGGGGTAGCACGGACGAGAGGCGCCGAATGGCTTGTCTCCGGGCAGGGCGACCACTGATGCTGTCCGTGTAGAGTTTGCTCGCTTCCCTCTCCGTGGTGGACCGAATGCGGTTCGGGGCAGGGGAGATGAGCTCACCCTTCCAAACCTCAATCACAGCTCGGCCTTCCTCACCCGCATCCTAGGCCCGACGGGCCGAGTGCCGCCGCCTTCCTCCCCGGACAAAAACTCGCAGTGCATGGAACACAGCACAGGTCGTGCGCGGAAGACCCATTGTGATGTCATCAGCGAAACTATCTAATTTATTTTCAACATTTTATCGGACGTGCACATTTTCATAAATAACTTGAGAAATAAAGCATTAATTTCTCAGATAAGGCTGTTTTTTACTCCAGGAGGGAAATCTCTAATGGAATATGTAAAAATGTTACCGTTAACGTGTTGTTTTTTTGAGAAGATGTGTGTACATACAAACATCACACACAAATAAATACACATCCAAGATTAGAGTTTTATAATTGTAGAAATATAGAGGAAAGCTGATCAAGGTTAAGTAGGAATTTATTGTCACGTGCACAAATTAAGGTACAGTGATATTTGAGGTACCATACAGCCATACTGAGTAAAAAGCAACAAGACACACAGCCCCATAAAATAAAATCTAACATCAACATCCACCACAGTGGAATCCACATTCCTCACTGTGATGGAAGGTGATAAAGTTCAATCACCTTCCCCTTTTGTTCACCCGTGGTCGGGGCTGTTGAACCCCCCACAGTCGCCGCTCGCTGCCGACACACTACATAAAAGTAAAGGTCTACCTTTACTAAAACAAATGGCAGATCAGGACCTAAGGGAAGTAGTTTTAATTCTGCCGTAAATACCTGCAGAAACGAAAGGCCAAAAGGAAGAAGATACATCTACTGTTAAGGCAAGATGGTTCTGCTTGTCATCCAGCGAGAAGAAGACAGAGGAATGACAAAGAGATGGCCCACGAGGGAAGGGAAGGGAAGGGTGGTCGGTCTCCACTGTAACTGCACGACCAAAGATGAAATCCAGCATGGCCATTTCATTGGCTATATTTAAGAGGGAGTTGGATGTGGCTAAAGGGATCAGGGGGTATGGAGAGAAGTCAGGTACAGGAGACTGAGTTGGATGATCAGCCATGATCATATTGAATGGTGGTGCAGGCTTGAAGGGCCGAATGGCCTACTCCTGCACCTATTTTCTATGTTTCTATGAACTTTTTGCAGGCAAAAACAACCGCTGGTAATTCCTTTTTGATTTGGGCGTATCGCTATTCTGTGTCAGACATGGTGTGCGAGGCATAGGCGACAGGCTCATTGCCAAGGCCATCATTCTGAAGGCATGCAGCACCCAGGCCATGCTGTGAGACATCACATGTAAGTATGATGAAAGTATGCTCGAGTTGGGGTGGCTGACATCTGCCGTTTAAGTGTCAAACGCTGTCTGCTGTTGTTCATGCCAGGTCCAAGCCATGTCTTTGCGTGTGTAACGGGGCTGACGTTTCGCTGAAATTGAGTATGAATTTGCTCAAATAGTTTGCCATGCCAAGGAACCTCTGCAAACTGACTCGCCCGTCAGTGGGTGCTGGGAGGGAACTCATTAATGGCACTAGTTTTCGCTGGATCGGTTTTCAGGCCGTCCTTGGTAAATATATGGCCTAGGTATTTTACTTCATTTACTCTGAATCTGCATTTGTGTGGGTTGAGTTTGAGATGGATGGCCTCGGCACGCTTCAACTTCTGTCAGATTGGCATCGTGTTCCTCAATCGTTTTCCCAGCAATGAAGATATCGTCCGCTACAATGGAGCGTGGGTATCCGGAAAACAATTGCTCCATGGATTGTTGAAACACTTCACTGGCTGGACCTATACTGAATGGCATTCTCAAAAATCTATATCGTCTGAACACTGTATTGAAAGTTGTCAGCTTGGAGGATTTATGTTCCAGTGAAATCTGCCAGAATGAATTCTCTGCATCTAGCACTGTAAATACAGTTACATCAGCCATCTGTGCCGCAATCTGGTCCATTGAACGCATTGGATAACGTTGTCACTTAATTGAGAAAATTCAATGTTTAAGCTCAGAGGATGCAGACTCCCCAAGCGGAATATGAGCTGCTGTTCCTCCAACTTGCGAGTTGTGGGTTTGCATCCTCTGGGCTTAAACAAAGTCAAAGTCAAAAGAGTTTATTGTCATGTGTCCCGGACAGGACAATGAAAATCTTTCTTTGCATAGCACAACAGAACATAGAAGGTTACACAAAAAGCTGGAGAAACTCAGCGGGTGCAGCAGCATCTAAGGAGCGAAGGAGATAGGCGACGTTTTTAGGGTCGAGACCCTTCTTCAGACTGGTCAGGGATCAGGGAAACGAGAGATATAAACAGTGATGTGGAGAGATAAAGAACAATGAATGAAAGATATGCAAAAAAGTATTGATGATAAAGGAAACAGGCCATTGTAAGCTGTTTGTGGTGTGAAAATGAGAAGCTAGTACGACTGGGGTGGGGGGGGGGGGGGAGATGGAGAAGGAATGCCAGGGCCCGAGGACAGAGGGAGAGGTGGGGAGGGGAGGGGGCAGTCTGGGTTAGCAGAATTGAGAAAATTCAATGTTTAAGCCCAGAGGATGCAGACTCCCCAAGCGGAATATGAGGTGCTGTTCCTCCAACTTGCGGTGTTGCTCACTCTGGCCGTGGAGGAGGCCCAGGACAGAGAGGTCGGATATGGAATGGGAGGGGGAGTTGAAGTGCTGAGCCACCGGGAGGTCGGGTTGGTTATTGCGGACCGAGCGGAGGTGTTCGGCGAAACGATCGCCCAGCCTCCGCTTGGTCTCACCGATGTAGATCAGCTGGCATCTGGAGCAACGGACGCAGCAGATGAGGTTGGAGGAGGTGCAGGTGAACCTCTGTCGGACTTGGAATGACTGCTTGGGTGCCTGAAAGGAGTGGATGGGGGAGGTGAAGGGACAAGTGTAGCATCTCTTGCGGTTGCAAGGGAAAGTGCCCGGGGAAGGAGTGGAGCGGGAGGGAAGGGAAGAATTGACAAGGGAGTTGCGGAGGGAGCGGTCTTTGTGGAAGGCAGACAGGGGGGGAGATGGGAAGATGTGGCGAGTGGAGGGGTCACGTTGGAGGTGGCGAAACTGGCGGAGGACTATGTTGTATGCGCTGGCTGGTGGGGTGAAAGGTGAGGACCAGGGGGTCTTGGCCCTTGTGAGTGGGGGAATGGGGAGAGAGGACAGTGTTGCGGGGTATGGAGGAGACCCTGGTGCGAGCCTCATCTATAGTGGGGGAGGGGAAACCCCGTTCTCTGAAGAACGAGGACTTTTGTGATGACCTGGTGTGGAACACGTCATCCTGGGAGCAAATGCGGCGTAGACGGAGGAATTGGGAATAGGGGATGGAGTCCTTACAGGAAGCAGGGTGGGAGGAAGAGTAGTCCAGGTAGCTGTGGGAGTCAGTTGGTTTGTAGTGGATGTCAGTCAGGAGTGTATCACCTGCAATAGAGATGGTGAGGTCAAGGAATGGTAGGAAAATGTCAGAAATGGTCCAAGTATATTTGAGTGCTGGATGGAAGTTGGTGGTGAAATGGATGAAGTCAGTCAGTTGTGTGTGGGTGCAGGAGGTGACACCAAAGCAGTCGTCGATGTAACGGAGGTAGAGGTCGGGGGTGGGGCCCTGGTACGCCGAGAACAAGGATTGTTCGACGTGCCCGACAAAGAGGCAGGCGTAGCTGGGGCCCATGCGTGTGCCCATAGCTACGCCTTGTGTTTGGAGGAAATGGGAGGAGTCAAAAGAGAAGTTGTTGAGGGTAAGGACCAACTCCGCTAGGCGGAGGAGGGTGTCAGTGGACGGGTATGGGTTGCTCCTCTGGTCGAGGAAGTACCGGAGGGCTTTGAGACCATCCTGGTGGGGGATGCAGGTGTATAGTGACTGGACGTCCATGGTGAAGATGAGAGGATGGGGGCCTGGAGAATGGAATGCGCGGAGCCGACGGAGAGTGTCCAGAACATAGAAGGCATTGACTACAATTCTATACATAAATACACCCATGAATTATTAAATTAATAAAGTGCAAATAACAGATGGAGGGATATTAATGTTCAGAGTTCCGAGCCAGGTTTAATAGCCTGATGGCTGTGGGGAAGTAGCTATTCCTAAACCGGGTTGTTGCAGTCTTCAGGCTCCTGTACCTTCTACCCGAAGGTAGCAGGGAGGTGAGTGTGTGGCTAGGGTGGTGTGGGTCCTTGATGATGCTGCCAGCCTTTTTGAGGCAGCGACTGTGATAAATCCCCTCGATGGAAGGAAGGTCAGAGCCGATGATGGACTGGGCAGTGTTTATTACTTTTTGGAGTCTTTTCCTCTCCAGGGCACTCAAGTTGCCGAACCAAGCCAAGTCAGCAAGCTCTCTACTGTACACCTGTAGAAGTTAGAGAGAGTCCTCCTTGACAGACCAACTCTCTGTAATCTCAGGAAGTAGAGGCGCTGATGAGCTTTCTTAATAATTGCATCTGTGTTCTCGGACCAGAAAAGATCTTCACAGATGTGCACGCCCAGGAATTTGAAGCTCTTGACCCTTTCAACCACCGACCCGTTGATATAAACAGGACTGTGGGTCCCCATCCTACTCCTTCCAAAGTCCACAATCAGTTCCTTGGTTTTGCTTGTATTGAGGGCCAGGTTGTTGTTCTGGCACCATATGGACAGTCGCTCGATCTCTCTTCTATACTCGGACTCATCCCCATCAGTGATACGTCCCACAACAGTGGTGTCGTCAGCGAACTTGATGATGGAGTTCGCGCTATGACTGGCTACGCAGTCATGAGTATAGAGTGAGTACAGCAGGGGGCTGAGCACGCAGCCCTGAGGTGCTCCCATGCTGATTGTTATCGAGTCTGACACATTTCCACCAATATGAACAGACTGTGGTCTGTGGATGAGGATCCAATTGCAGAGGGATGCGCAAAGACCCAGTTCTGCGAGTTTGGTAACCAGCTTGGAGGGGATGATTGTGTTAAATGCCAAGCTGTAGTCAATAAATAGCAGCCTGACATATGAGTTTTTGTTGTCCAAGCGAGATCGCGTCCACCGTTGATCTGTTGTGGCGGTAAGTGAACTGCAGTGGGTCCAGGTTTTTGTTGAGGTAGGAGTTGATTTGCGCCATGATCAACCTCTCGAAGCACTTCATCACCACAGGTGTTAGTGCCGCAGGTCGATAGTCATTGAGGCACGTCACCTTGCTCTTCTTGGGCACTGGTATTATTGATGCCCTTTTGAAGCAGGCGGGAACCTCAGACCTCAGAAGTGACAGGTTGAAAATGTCCGTAAAAACTCCAGCCAGTTGGTCCGCACAGGTTTTTAGGACACGACCAGGTATGCCATCAGGTCCAGATGCTTTTCGAGGGTTCACCCCTCTGAAGGATTTCCTGACGTCGGCCTCTGTGACTGAGACTGAAATACCATCACAGCGAATAGGGGCTCGGGAAGGCACATCGGTGTTCTCCCTATCAAAGCGTGCGTAACATGCATTGAGCTCATCAGGGAGTGATGTATCGCCGACATCCGAGCTGTCTCCCAGTTTTGCCTTGTAAGAGGTGATTGCATTCAGTCCCCGCCACAGCTGCCGAACATCTGTCTCATCCTCCAGCTTGGAGCAGAACTCCCTTTTGGCCTTTTTGATGGCCTTACCAAGGTCGTATCTGGACTTCGTGTAGACCACTGTGTCATCAGACATGAATGCCCGGTGTCTGGTCTTCAGAAGAGTGCGGATCTCACAGTTCATCCAAGGTTTCTGATTGGGAAACACTCGGAAGGTTTTTGTAGGGATGCAGTCCTTCACACATTTCTTTATGAAGTCTGTAACAACTGTGGCGTATTCATTCAAGTCCGTTGCCGAGTCCTTGAACATAGCCCAGTCTACAGACTCCAAACAGTCTTGTAGTTGTTCTTCTGCCCCCACCGACCAGCTCTGTACTGTCCTCACCTCTGGGGGTGCGCTCTTTAATTGCTGCCTGTAGGCAGGGAGAAGCAGCACCGCGGTATGGTCGGATTTACCGAAGTGAGGGCGAGGGATAGAGCGGTCGGCATCCTTGATGGTGGTGTAGCAGTGGTCGAGGGTGTTTGGTCCTCTAGTGCAGCAGGAGACATTTTGGTGGAAGTTGGGGAGTGATTTCTTTAGGTTTGCCTTATTGAAGTCCCCAGCAATGGTGGTAAATGCCTCGGGGTAAGCTGTCTGGTGTTTGTTGACCACGGCGTGCAGCTTCTCCAGTGCCAGACGGACGTCTGCCTGGGGTGGGATGTAGACCGCGGTCAGGATGATGGAGGTGAATTCCCTCGGTAGGTAGAAGGGACGGCACTTCACCGCCAGATGTGGAGAGCAGGAGTTGGACAGGACTGCCACGTCTGAGCACCACGCAGAGTTGACCATGAGGCAGACACCCCCTCCTCTCCCTTTCCCAGATGCCAGTGCATTGTCCATGCGGTGGATGGAGAACCCTTCAGGCTGGACCGCTGAGTCTGGGGAGCTGGGGGTGAGCCATGTCTCTGTGAAACAGAACACAGAGCATTCCCTCAGCTCCCTTTGATAAAGCAGCCTTGCCCTTAAGTCCTCCACTTTATTTTCAAGGGACTGTACATTGGCCAGTAGGATAGTAGGGAGAGGGGGCCGAAGTCCCCTGCGCTTCATTCTGACCTGAAGTCCTGCCCGTTGGCCACGTTTCCGGACACAATGGAGGCTTCCACTTTGTTTCCAGGTACTGTGTTTCCTGTACCTGCTGTTTCTGCGGACCAGCGCTGGAACGGGAATTCC
This sequence comes from Raja brachyura, assembly GCA_963514005.1. Next base: position 743,326 of record OY740789.1, read on the forward strand.
CTCACAGACGGCAGCTCCAGCTCCGTAACGAACGGAGGTTCCCTCAGAATCAGCACCTCCAGCTTCATTTCTTCTGGGATATCCAGCCCGTCGGCTCTGGAGGTCATCCCGGGGTTTCCAGGTGCCGTACCTGGGTTCTTCAGTCGGGTCGGGAGTTTCACAGCCAGCGTGGGAAAGGTTAAAGTCCGGGGCTCCCGCAGCTGCGGGAGATCGCAAAATTGCCAGCGCTTTCAGCTGCACAAGCAGCCTGTCAGAAACGGCACCGATTACTGCCGTTTCCCTGATGCAAGTAAGTTGATAGAAGTTGTAGTTAAATCTTTTCTGTTCTGGTGCTCCGCAAGAGTCGCCACAGGCAGGCGCCATCTTAAGCAATAGGAAGCAGGGAGTTTTCTCAATACATTGAATTTTCTCAATTCTGTTAACCCTTTCTGTCTCCTCCCCTTCCCACCTCTCCCTCAGCCCTCAGGCTCTGGCATTCCCTCTCTCTCTATCTCTCCCCCACACAAGTCGCACTAGCTTCTCATTTTCACACTACAAACTTGCCATAGAGGGGGTACAGACAAGATTCACCAGACTGATTCCTGGGATGTCAGGACTTTCATATGGGGAAAGATTGGATAGACTCGGCTTGTACTCGCTGGAATTTAGAAGATTAAGGGGGGATCTTATAGAAACGTACAAAATTCTTAAGGGGTTGGACAAGCTAGATGCTGGAAGATTGTTCCCGATGTTGGGGGAGTCCAGAACAAGGGGTCACAGTCTAAGGATAAAGGGGAATTACTTTAGGACCGAGATGAGGAAAACATTCTTTATACAGAGAGTGGTGTGTCTCTGGAATTCTCTGCCACAGAAGGTCGTTGAGGCCAGTTCATTGGCTATATTTAAGAGGGCGTTGGATGTGGCACTTGTGGCTAAAGGGATCAGAGGGTATGGAGAGAAGGCAGGTATGGGATACTGAGTTGGATGATCAGCCATGATCATATTGAATGGCGGTGCAGGCTCGAAGTGCCGAATGGCCGACTCCTGCACCTATTTTTCTATTTTTTTATGTTTCTAAACAGCTTACAATGGCCTGTTTCCTTTATCATCGATACTTTTTTGCATATCTTTCATTCATTGTTCTTTATCTCTCCATATCAGCGTCTATATCTCTCGTTTCCATGATCCCTAACCAGTCTGAAGAAGGGTCTCGACCCGAAACGTTGCCTATCTCCTTCGCTCCTTAGATGCTGCTGCACCCACTGAGTTTCTCCAGCTTTTTGTGTAACCCTCGATTCTCCAGCATCTGCAGTTCCTTCTTTAACAAATTGAATCGTTAGTTAATTTCAGAGTGCTGGCGTCATGCGTGCGCGTGGAGGGCGTGCGAGTGTGCGGGCACACAATACTCCAGGTGTGGTCTCACCACGGCCCTGTACAGCTGCAGAAGGACCTCTTTGCTCCGATACTCAACTCTTTCTCCGTTTTCTTTAGTGTCCTTTCCAAATAAAATGAAAACATCTTTTACACTTTGTGGACAACTAGATGTTTGAATTATGATCTTCAACCAGTTTAGTCCAGTTCAGTTTAGAGATACAGGGCAGAAACAGGCCCTTCGGCCCACCGAGTCGGTGCCGACCAGCGATCCTCGCACACTAACACTATCCAACACACACTAGGGGACAATTTACAATCTTTACCAGAAGCCAATTATCGTACAAACCCGCACATCTTTAGAGTGTGGGAGGAATCTGGAGCACCCGGAGAAAACCCACGCAGATCACGGGGAGAGAACGTGCAAACTCCACACAGACAGCACCCGTGGTTGGGATGGAACCCGGGTCTCTGGCGCCGTGAGGCGGCAACTCTACCGCTGGGTTACCGCTGGTGCCGCCAGAAGTATTCACCTCTCCCTCGTCTTTTTCTCTCTCTCTCCCTCTCCCTCTCCTCCTTTTCTGTCACCACCCCCTCCCCCCCTCAATAAACCAAACAACAACAAAAACCACCCCGGAACCAATATTTGGTTTTTCGCCCGCCACCCGGACGCCTGAGATCCGCCGTCCCGCTTTGCCAGCGCCGGTGCGCCGCCCTAAAGCGTCCCCCCTCCCGCCGGAAGCGCCTTTGTGGACGCGGGAACACAAGTGCTGGAGACACAGCGGCGGCGGCGGGAGTGAGGGGGGAGGGGGGGGGCAACGGAGGGGGAGGGGCGGGGCAACGGGAGGGGGCGGGGCAATGGGAGGGGCGGGGCAATGGGAGGGGAGGGGCAACGGGAGGGGGCGGGGCAATGGGAGGGGGCGGGGCAACGGGAGGGGGCGGGGCAATGGGAGGGGAGGGGCAACGGGAGGGGGCGGGGCAATGGGAGGGGAGGGGCAACGGGAGGGGGCGGGGCAATGGGAGGGGAGGGGCAACGGGAGGGGGCGGGGCAATGGGAGGGGGCGGGGCAACGGGAGGGGGAGGGGCAACGGGAGGGGAGGGGCAACGGGAGGGGGCGGGGGCAACGGGAGGGGAGGGGCAACGGGCGGGGCGTTTAATGCCGAGACCCTTGTCGACGCGAGGGCCGCCACACAACCGGAAGTGGTGCGGTGTGGGCGGGAAGGAATGCAGCGGTGAGGAGCAGGTGAGGGTGAAAGGCCGCCATGCAGCGGGGGCGGGACACACAGGGAGAGACAGAGAGAGAGGGAGACACAGACAGAGAGAGAGAGAGGGAGAGGGAGACACAGACAGACACACACAGAGAGAGAGAGGGAGACACAGACAGACAGACAGAGAGAGAGAGAGAGAGGGAGACACAGACAGACAGAGAGAGAGGGAGAGGGAGACAGACAGAGAGAGAGAGGGAGACACAGACAGAGAGAGAGAGAGAGAGGGAGACACAGACAGAGAGAGAGAGAGAGAGAGGGAGACACAGACAGACAGAGAGAGAGGGAGAGGGAGACACAGACAGAGAGAGAGAGGGAGAGGGAGACACAGACAGACAGAGAGAGAGGGAGAGGGAGACAGACAGAGAGAGAGAGGGAGACACAGACAGAGAGAGAGAGAGAGAGGGAGACACAGACAGAGAGAGAGAGAGAGAGAGGGAGAGACACAGACATAGAGAGAGAGGGAGACACAGACAGAGAGAGAGAGAGAGAGAGGGAGACACAGACAGAGAGAGAGAGAGGGAGACACAGAGAGAGAGAGAGAGAGAGAGCGAGAGACATAGAGACAGAGGAAGGCGGGGAGAGACAGAGAGAACGAAAGAAAGAAAGACACAGAGAAAAAGAGAGACAGAGAGAATGAGAGATGCAGAGTGAGAGAGACACAGAAAGAGAGACGGAGCGAGACAAAGTGAGAGACAGACAGTGAGAGGGAGAGAGATAAAGAGCGAGGGACAAACAGAGAGAGAGAGAGAGAGACACACACACACACACACACACACACACACAGGAAGAGAGAGAGAGACACATACAGAGAGACAGACATACAGAGAGAGAGATTGAGAGGCGACAGACAGAGAGAGAGAGAGAGAGAGAGAGAGAGAGAGAACAAAGGGGACTATGAAGGCATGAGAGAGGAGCTGGCCAAGGTAGACTGGAAAGGAATCCTAGCAGGAATGGCGGTGGAACAGCAATGGCAGGAATTTCTGGGCATAATCTGCAAGACGCAGGATCATTTCATTCCAAAAAGGAAGAAAGATTCTAAGGGGAGTAGGAGGCAACCGTGGCTGACAACAGAAGTTAGGGATAGAATAAAAGAATATAAGAGTAGCCGGAAGCCAGAGGATTGGGAAACTTTCATAGGACAACAGAAGGAAACAAAACGGGCAATACGGGCTGAAAAGATGAAGGGAAGCTGGCCAGGAATATAAAGAAGGACAGTATAGCAGAGAAAGGGAGAGGGAGGGACAGAGAAAGCACGTTACAGAGAGTGGGACACAGAGAGACAGAGAGAGAGGGGGGACGGAGAGAGGGACAGAGAGAGAGAGAGAGACAGAGAGGGACAGAGAGGGGGGTCGAGAGAAAGAGTGACAGAGAGAGGGGACAGAGAGGGAGAGAGGGGGAGAGAGAGGGAGGGAGAGAGATGGACAGACAGAGGCAGAGGGAGGGAAGGAGGGACATAGATAGAGAGAGAGTGAGAGCGATTAAGACAGAGATAGAGAATGTGAGAGAGACAGAGAGGGAGAGAGAGAGAGAGAGTGACAAAAAGAGAGCCAGCGACAGTGAGAATGTGCTGGAGTAACTCAGCGTGATAGGCAGCATCTGTGCAGAGAATGAATGGGTTGCATTTTGTGTCGAGACCCTTCTTTGGTTTAGTTTAGTTTCGAGATGCAGCGCAGAAACAGGTCTTTCGGCCCGCGGAGTCCGTGCCGACCAGCGATCACCCCGTACACTAGCACTATCCTACGCACATTAGGGACAATTTCACAATTTTGCGGAGTCCGATTAATCTACAACCCTGAACGTCTGTGAAATGTTGGAGGAAACTGGAGTACCCGGAGTGAAAACCCACGCAGGTCAAGGGGAGAACGTACAAACTCCACACAGACAGCACCCGTAGTCGGGATCGAAACCGGGCCTCTGGCGGTGAGGCAGCTACTTTACCGCTGCGCCACTGTGCCGCACACAATTATATAACGGTTTTCTCCGCCATAAACGCACCCAATATGTGCTAGTGATGTCCTGTTTGCCAGCGTGTTGACCCTCTGTGTTCCCCTCCTGCAGGGTTTAGGAGCCGTTGCTGTGGGCGGAGAGACGGGGATGTGAGCGGCCATTGAGGGCGGCCAGGGTGCCGGTGAGCCTCCCCCCCCCCCCCCCCCCCCAATCTGCTCGGTGTGCGGGCTGAGCTTCGAGGGGCTGAGCTTCGATGGAGGACCACATGATGGGGCACAACAAGGAGAAGCCTTATGAGTGTGACGTGTGTGGCAAGGCCTGGCAGAAGCCAAGCCTGCTGGAGACCCACCGGCGGGTGCACACAGGAGAACGACCCTTTGACTGCTCGGAGTGCGGCAAGAGCTTCACCAACTCCAGCAGCCTGCTGCAACACAACCACGTGCACTCCAGCGAGAGGCCCTTCACCTGCTCCGACTGCGGCAAGAGCTTCAAGATGGCGAAATATCTGAAGGTGCACCGGCGGGTGCACACGGGCGAGAAGCCCTATGGCTGCTCCACCTGCGGCAAGAGCTTTGCCCAGTTGTGGGAGCTGCAGGCGCACCAACGGGTGCACAGCAGTGAGCGGCCCTTCACCTGCTCCGACTGCGGCAAAGGCTTCAAGTTGTCGCAGGACCTGAAGCAGCACAGGCGTCTGCACACCGGCGAGTGCCCCTACACCTGCGCCCAGTGCGGCAAGGGCTTCACCAGCTCCACAAAGCTGCTGGTGCACCAGCGCACCCACACCGGCGAGCGTCCCTACACCTGCGCCCAGTGCGGCAAGGGCTTCACCCAGTCCGGTCACCTGCTGTCCCACCAGCACACCCACACTGGCGAGCGCCCCTACACCTGCGCCCAGTGCGGCAAGGGCTTCACCCAGTCCGGTCACCTGCTGGAGCACCAGTGCACCCACACCGGCGAGCGCCCCTACACCTGCGCCCAGTGCGGCAAGGGCTTCACCCAGTCCAGCACCCTGCTGGTGCACCAGCGCACCCACACTGGCGAGCGCCCCTACACCTGCGCCCAGTGCGGCAAGAGCTTCACCCAGTCCGGCAACCTGCTGGTGCACCAGCGCACCCACACTGGGGAGCGCTCCTACACCTGCGTCCAGCGCGGCAAGGGCTTCACCCGCTCCACCCATCTGCTGTCCCACCAGCGGGTGCACGCCGGCGACTGTCCCGTCCTCAGCCCGGTGTGTGGAGAGCACTTTGCCATGGCCTCCCACGCCCTGTCTCACCAGCGCGTGCACACCAGTGGCCAGCCCTACGACTGCCCGTACTGCGGTGAGGAGTTTGACAGCGCGCGGGGGTTGCGGCAGCACCGGCGGGCCCACGCCGGTGAGCAGCTGCTCCCACTGTGACAAGAGAGCATGGGGACTGCGGGAGCACCAGCGGATACACACCGGAGAGAGACCCTTTGTGCACACTGGGTGTGGCAAGGGTTTCACCCGCATGTCTAGCCTGTGGCAGTACCGGCGCACCCACAGCGGTGAGCGTCCCTTCCCCTGCCCGTCCTGTGGTAAGGGTTTCACCAGCCTTGACCACCTGCTGGAGCACCGGCGAGTCCACACCGGCCAGCACCCCCTTCACCTGCCCGCTCTGTGGCAAGGCCTTTGCCCGCTCCTCCAGCCTGCTGGCACACCGCCACGTGGATAGATAGGCGCTGGTTAGGTAAACACAAAATGCTGGAAGGAATGTGTAACATTTCGGGTCGAGACCCTCTTCAGTCTTGACCCGAAACGTCACCCATTCCTTTTCTCCAAAGATGCTGCCTGTCCCTCTGAGTTACTCCAGCACTTTGTGTCCTTTTTATAAACCAGCACCTGCAGTTCCATGTTTTAAAACCATTCTGGTTAACCATCTCTGCACCTTCCCCAAAGGCTCCACATCCGTCCTGTAATGGAGTGACCTGAACTATGTGCAATACTGACCAATGTCCGGTTTCGGCCCAAAAACGTTCCCTATTTTCTTCACTCCATAGACGCTGTGTTTCTCCAGCACTTTTTGTCTACCTTCGATTTTCCAGCATCTGCAGTTCCTTCCTGAACACAATGTCCCTTAAAGCGGCACATATATATTCCTCTCTCCTTCTCAACCCTTTTATCTCCTTATTTTTCTCTCGCCTGTGTCACTTACTCCACTCATCTGCCGATCACCCCCTCATCTGTTAACATCATGTCAGTGTGAAGAAGGGTCCCGACCTGAAATCTCACCTCACCATGTTCTCCACAGATGCTGCCTGACCCGCTGAGTTACTCCAGCACTCTGTGAAACGTCACCAATCCATGTTCTCCACAGATGCTGCCTGACCCGCTGAGTTACTCCAGCATTCTGTGTAACGTCACCTATCCATGTTCTCCACAGATGCTGCCTGACCCGCTGAGTTACTCCAGCACTCTGTGAAACGTCACCTATCCATGTTCTCCACAGATGCTGCCTGACCCGCTGAGTTACTCCAGCACTCTGTGAAACGTCACCTATCCATGTTCTCCAGAGATGCTGCCTGACCCGCTGAGTTACTCCAGCACTCTGTGAAACGTCACCTATCCATGTTCTCCACAGATGCTGCCTGACCCGCTGAGTTACTCCAGCACTCTGTGAAACGTCACCTATCCATGTTCTCCACAGATGCCGCCTGACATAAAAACATAGAAAATAGGTGCAGGAGGAGGCCATTCGGACCTTCGAGCCAGCACCGCCATTCATTGTGATCATGGCTGATCGTTCCCAATCAATAACCCGTGCCTGCCAGGCACGTGCCGTGAGTAATTACTCTGGGTAGGCACTCAGTCCGCTTTAAAAAAAATGTAAACCGCGCATGCGCAGATTGTTCTCCCCGTTAAATAAATAAATAAATAAAAACAGTGACTTATCACAAAGTGCTGAATCTTCACTGCCTCACCGCTGCCGCAGCTCTCCGGGTGCGAAGCCACGGACTGTAGCTGGGGATAGAAGCAGCTCGGAGAGTGGCCACCGCTGAACTGGCCACCACTTCAGCGCCTTCTGCCGGCCCGCTCACCTTTGGCAGTGCTCTCTGTCTGAACACCTGTCACCTGCCGTTCGCCGACTTCACTCATGTCAGCGGCTTCCTGCAAATCCTTAAATTCCCACAGCCGAGTAACCTCAATCGCGCTGTTGGAATTTAAGGACATGAGTGAGGCCAGCGAGCAGCAGGAGAGAGGTTTTTAGATGGAGAGCTGCCAGAGGTGGGCGGGTGGTCCTGGAGCTAAGGTGGCGGCTGGTTCCGCTGTCCGGCCCGGCGGCCGCTCGAGCTACTTCTCTCTCTCTCTACCCCCCACCCCCCCCCCGGCCTCAGAGCAGTGTCATTTCATGCCCCCTTGCAAGGAACGTCGCAAGTGGATGCCCCCGACCCCTCATTCATAACATTTGTGCCCTCCCCGCAACGTTACCCCGGGCCAGACTCCCCAAACGCTGTGAAAGGAGCTCTCTCCCCACTCCGACTCCCACACCCCGGCAAATACGGTATTTAAAAAAAAAAATCACAAAATGTACTTACCATATCATTGGGACACGACAAACCATGGCTGAAAACCCCACCAATAAACTTGCGCTGCGCATGCGCGGTAGACTGATGCGCATGCGCAGTATGATGCTGCGCATGCGCAGTGCTACAAAGGCAGGATTTCTGCTGCCTTCAGCCCCGATTAAAATTGACGGCTTCAGGCAGCGCTGACGGCACGGGGGCTGCACAGAGCTTCCCGTGTTACAACCGCTGCGGGTGAAAGGCACAGGGAATTATGCCTACCTAAGAGATCAGTCTCTTACATAGGCATAATTCTCCCATGCCTTTACTATTTATATTTAATAATTCCCATTTCATAATTTTAGTCAGGGTAGGCAGTGCCTACCTTGCCTATTCTGACGGCACGTGCCTGGTGCCTGCCTTCTCCCCATATCCGTTGACTCCACTAGCCCCTAGAGCTCTATCTAACTCTCTCTTAAATCCATCCAGTGACTTGGCCTCCACTGCCCTCTGTGGCAGGGAATTCCATAAATTCACAACTCCCTGGGGGAAAACGTTTTTTCTCACCTCAGTCTTAAATGACCTCCCCTTTATTCTAAGACTGTGGCCCCTGGTTCTGGACTCGCCCAACATTGGGAACATTTTTCCTGCATCTAGCTTGTCCAGTCCTTTTATAATTTTATATGTTTCTATAAGATCCCCCTCATCCTTCTAAACTCCAGTGAATACAAGCCTAGTCTTTTCAATCTTTCCTCATATGACAGTCCCGCCATCCCAGGGATAAATCTCGTGAACCTACGCTGCACTGCCTCGATCACAAGGATGTCCTTCCTCAAATTAGGAGACCAAAACTGTACACAATACTCCAGATGTGGTCTCACCAGAGGCCCATACAACTGCAGAAGAACCTCTTTACTCCTATACTGAAATCCTCTTGTTATGAAGGCCAACATTCCATTAGCTTTCTTCACTGCCTGCTGTACCTGCACGCCAACTTTCAGTGACCGGTGTACAAGGCCGCCCAGGTCTTGCTGAGTTACTCCAGCACTCTGTGAAACGTCACCTATCCATGTTCTCCACAGATGCTGCCTGACCCGCTGAGTTACTCCAGAACTCTGTGAAACGTCACCTATCCATGTTCTCCACAGATGCTGCCTGACCCGCTGAGTTACTCCAGCACTCTGTGAAACGTCACCTATCCGTGTTCTCCACAGATGCTGCCTGACCCGCTGAGTTACTCCAGCACTCTGTGAAACGTCACCTATCCATGTTCTCCACAGATGCTGCCTGACCCGCTGAGTTACTCCAGCACTCTGTGAAACGTCACCTATCCATGTTCTCCACAGATGCTGCCTGACCCGCTGAGTTACTCCAGCACTCTGTGAAACGTCACCTATCCATGTTCTCCACAGATGCTGCCTGACCCGCTGAGTTACTCCAGCACTCTGTTAGAGCCAAAGAGTGATACAGTGTGGAAACAGGCCCTTTGGCCCAACTTGCCCGCAATGACCAACGAATAGACCCAGCTCCACTAGTCCTGCCTGCCTGCGTTTGGCCTCCAAACTTGTTCTATCCATGTACGTGTCTAACTGTTTCTTAAACTTTGGGATATTCCCAGCCTCAACTAGCTTGTTCCATGACAGCTTGTTCCATGCACTCACCACCCTTTGTGTGAAAAGGTTTCCCCTCAGATTCCTATTAAATCTTTTCCCCTTCACCATCAACCCATGTCCTCTGGTCCTCAACTCCCCCACTCTGAGCAAGAGATTAGAAACATAGAAAATAGGTGCAGGAGGGGGCCATTTGGCCCTTCGAGCCAGCACCGCCATTCATTGTGATCATGGGTGATCGTCCACAATCAATAACCCGTATCTGCCTTCTCCCCATAGCCCAGATTCTGTGCATCTAACTAAATTGTGTCCCGTACAAGATTCCAGCATCTGCAGTATCTTGTGTCTCCCTCACCTATATCCACCGATCACTTCTGAAGAAGGGTCTCAACCTGAAACGTCACCCATTCCTTCTCTCCAGAGATGCTGCCTGTCCTGCTGCGTTACTCCAGCATTTTGTGTCCACCTGTCACTTGCCAGGCTTTGTCCAGCCTCCATCTCTCTTTTCCAGCTTCCTCCCCCCACCCTCTCCACTCAGTCTGAAGAAGGGTCCTGACTCCAAACGTCGTCTGTCCATTCCCCCTAAAGCGGTGGAGGAACTCAGTGGGTCAGGCCGCATCTGTAGAGGGAAGGGAATCTAAGGTGACCACTCCCACCTCTCCTTTCCAACTTTCTCCACCCCCCCACACCAAGCAGTCTGAAGAAGGGTCCTGACCTAGAATGTTGCCTGTCCATGCTCTCCAGACGTGCAAGCTACTCCAGGAGATTGTGTCTCTCTTTGTAAACTGGCATCTGCTGTTCCTTCTTTATGTTTGTGAAGAGGAAAACATTGGTTAAGACCAAAGTTGGACTCTTGAAGACTGAAAAAGGTGAATTTATTATGGAGAACAAGGAAATGGCAGATGAGTTGAACAGGTACTTTGGATCCGTCTTCACTAAGGAGGACACAAACAATCTTCCTGATATAGTAGTGGCCAGAGGATCTGGGGTGATGGAGGAACTGAAGGAAATCCACATTAGGCAGGAAATTGTGTTGGATAAACTGATGGGACTGAAGGCTGATAAATCCCCAGGGCCTGATGATCTGCATCCCAGGGTACTTAAGGAAGTGGCTCTAGAAATCTTGGATGCATTGGTGGTCATTCTCGAATGTTCTATAGATTCAGGATCAGTTGCTGTGGATTGGAGGGTAGCTAATGTTATGCCACTTTTTAAGAAAGGCGGGAGAGAGAAAACAGGGAATTATAGACGTTAGCCCAGGGGTGGGGAACCTTTTCTTGATGGAATGATGCATTAAGTTAGCTGTAATCTAATAAGGCCGCATCCATGAAACTGCAATTAGATGTAGTTTAAAATGGACTTTATTTTATAAAAATCTAACTCCTATGTACTAACGTCAAGAAAATGAAAGCAAATGGTTAATTCTAAAGTTAACTAACCTTTCAATGACTTTGTTGTGACTGCTTTTTGTGGGAAAGCATTTGAATATTTGGTTGCAACATGGAGGTACGCAGTTTCAGCTGATCTTCTAGATGGGTATCCGTCATTTGTGACCTTAAGGGCGTCTTGATTTGGGTTAGATAGAAGATTGTAGATTCGCAGCAATAAGTGGTTGAACAGCAAGAAAGCATTTTTCGTGCGTGTTGTCGAAGGCTGGGCATTCTATCGCATTTTTCCATATTTCAATCGGATCTTTCAGCGTCAAATAAGGACTTTAAAATGTCATCTTCTGAGAGCTCAATCACTTCCATCTGTATTAAAGAAGGAACTGCAGATGCTGGAGAATCGAGGGTTACACAAAAAGCTGGAGAAACTCAGCGGGTGCAGCAGCATCTAAGGAGTGAAGGAGATAGGCGACGTTTCGGGTCGAGACCCTTCTTCAGACTGGTCAGGGATCAGGGAAACGAGAGATATAAACAGTGATATGGAGAGATAAAGCAAGAACAATGAGTGAAAGATATGAGAGAGGAGGTTGTGAAACTGTCTTCGTAGGGAGGAGGAGAACTTCTTCAAAGTAGGCATACCTTGAGGAGATATCGCAGTGGAGTAGACAAAGTGTTAAAGAAGGAACTGCAGATGCTGGAGAATCGAGGGTTACACAAAAAGCTGGAGAAACTCAGCGGGTGCAGCAGCATCTAAGGAGTGAAGGAGATAGGCGACGTTTCGGGTCGAGACCCTTCTTCAGACTGGTCAGGGATCAGGGAAACGAGAGATATAAACAGTGATATGGAGAGATAAAGCAAGAACAATGAGTGAAAGAAGCCCCACTTCCATCTGTAGTTCTATAGCAGCCTTGGAGACAACAACTAGGTGAGGTTGAAATGCTAAATTGAATGCTAAAAAATGCTAATTTTGTTGAATCTTTGGTATTTTAAATACGTACATTTAAAGATTAAAATAAAAATAAAAGACGAACAAAAACATTAATAAAAATAAAAGGATTTGTTCTACAAAATTTGGATTAATTGAAAAGGCCGCACTTAATCGCCTAGAAGGCCGTATGTGGCCTTAAGGCTGCAGGTTCCCCACCCATGCAGGGCTGCCAACTCTCAGGCTTTGAGCGTGAGAATCACGCATTTTAACAAATTCTTATGCCCTCACGCTGATCACAAATTTCTCACGCTCTGGTGAGAAATTCTGTGATCAACGAAAATTTCAAAACTCAGGTCCCCGGGTGTTGGAGAGCCAGGGCTGAGGGAGGGATGGAAGTAGATGTAGCGGCGGGAACAGATGCGGACGGGGATCCGGGGCTGGCGAGTGTTTGCCGGGTTGGCGAGTCGCTCGCTGCGGCTCCGGCCATGGAGCAGTCCCAGCGCAAGTGTCCCGGGCCGTCGGAAGCGTTGCACCGCTGCCGTGAGAGTCTCTGTGCCGAAGGGGCAGAGACTCAAAGGGAGGTGGAGAGGGGAAGGATACAGGGAGACAGTGGGGAAAGAGAGAGGGGGGGGGAGACAGAGGGGGAGAGTGGTGGGAGAGGGGGGAAGAGTGAGAGGGAAGAGAGAGGGAGGAGAGGATGGGAGAGAGGGGTGGTAAATGAGGGGGAAGAGAGAAACGGGAAAGAGATGGGGGCAAAGAGAAAGAGGAGATAGAGACAGGAGAAAGAGAGAGGGGAGAGAGAACAAGAGAGTGAGGTGGGAGGGAGATGACAGAGAGAAATGGGAGACGGTGTGGAGAGGGACCGAGAGGGGGAGATAGAGAGGGAGGGAGAAAGAGAGAGGGAAAGGGGGGGAGGGAGAGGAGAGGGGCGAGAGAGGGGGGAGAGTGAGGGGAGGGGGAGAGAGAGATAGGAAGAGAGGGGGAGGGAAGAGAGAGGGGGAGACAGGGTAGAGAGAGGGGGGTGAGAGGGAGAGACAGAGAGGGGAGGGGAGAGAGAGGGGGGAGAAAGAGGGGGAGAGAGAGGCAGGGCTGCCAACTCCCATGCACTGAGCGTGAGAATCACGCATTTCACCAAATTCTCACGCTGACCACAAATTTCTCCCGCTCTGTCATGAGAAATTCTGTGATCAACGAAAATTTCAAAACTCATATCAACTGCACGGGCCATGGGAGTTGGAAGCAGAAGCTGCGACGGGGACAGATGTGGACGGGGAGTGGTGCTGTCGAGTGTTTGCCGGGCTGGCGAGTCGCTCACTGCAGCTCCGGCCATGGAGCAGCCTCAGTGCAAGGCGTCGGAAGCGTTGCGCCGCTGCCGTGTGAGAGTCTCTGTGCCAAATTCGCCCAGGTGACCGGCATGGATCAGGCTGCGGCTCGGTGCATCCTGGAGGACAACCAGTGGCTGCTGGAAGTAAGTACCAGGCACTGGGTAGAAACGGTGGAAGATAGTGGACTTCAAATGGGGGTGGTTGGGGAAAGCATCCTGCTTGACTGCTAGATTTTCACTTACTGTAACTGCAGGAAAAATGTTCCCGATGTTGGGGGAGTTCAGAACTAGGGGTCACAGTGTAAGGATAAAGGGGGGGGGGGGGGGCTGTTAGGACTGAGATGAGGACAAAGTTTCTTCATGCAGAGAGTTGTGAATCTGTGGAATTCTCTGCCACAGAAGGCAGTGCAGACCTATCCACTGGATGTTTTCAAGAGAGAGTTACATTTAGTTCTTGAGGCTAATGAAATCAAGGGATATGGGGAAAAACCAGGAACCATTTTAGATGAATAGCCATGATCATATTGAATGGCAGTGCTGGCTCGAAGGGCCGAATGGCCTATTCCTGCACCTATTTTCTACGTTTCTATGCTTGAGTATATGGCAATAAAACTCGATCACTTGATTTTGAAGCATTCATGCATGGTGGAGGTAGAATGTAGTCATAGAGTGATACAGTGTGAAAACAGGCCCTTCGACGCAACTTGCCCACAACCGCCAACATGTTCCAGCTACGCTACCTGCTTTTGGTCCATACCTCCAAACCTGTCCTATCCATGTATCAGTCTAACTGTTTCTTAAGTGTTGGGATGGTCCCTGCCTCAACTACCTCCTCTGGCAGCTTGTTCCATGCGCCCATCAACTTTTGAGTGGATAAAGTTACCCCTTAAAAAGTTACCTCTTAAAAATACTTCATACAAAAAACATTGAAATCGTACTTCTACAATGCACTAAAACATGACTTTAATACATCAAATTTCAAAAAGTTCCTACTCTGAGAGGGGGGACACCCTTCTTCCACACTCTCTCCCCACTCGGTTGCTCCACTCCCTCACCGGGTACCACTAAGGCCAATGATCAGTGATCGCGCAGCCTCCCCACTTTCAAAAACGCTCCACGGCCCCTAGTTCAGACGGAGAACACTGCCAGATGTGAGCGGGGAACTGAGGCCAGTTGTCCGTGATGTCTGGATCCCAATGCTCAGCGCTTCATGTTTCGGAGTTGGCTAATGTTATTGATTTGTAATTAGCCTGATTTGTAATTAGTTGACAAAACCTTAATTTAGTCATCCGGAATATCCAGGGGGATGGGATAAGTGTAATATTAAATGACATGCAAGGTGTCAGGCTGCCTGTCACAACATACAGCCCTGATAACCCATTATTTCCTTCAGTTAAATATTGGGAAGGTGGCACTATTGTCATTTGCCACTCAACTATTATGTTTGTTTACCTCACTGACTATTTCTACCCCCCCCCCCCCCCCAATTCCTTTGACAGGTTGAATAGAAATGTCCCCAATCTCGTTGTTTTATTAATTGAACACGTAGGTGAACATCCTCAAGGAGTGTAATCAGATGGAAACTGATTCAGATGCGATGGTTAAGAGCTTGTTCAAACAAAGGGCAGATTTTAAAGCAGTGACAGAGATACTTGCAGGGGAATGTGTGATGAGATTACTATTTGTCTTTAGTTTTAGCTTGAACCAGGACATCTGAAGATTCAAATTTTAATATAGTAATTGTGCTGATACTGACCCCTACCAACCATGTAATGAATATCATCCATTCTGGAGGTTTCACTTTTCTGATGCCATTTAAACTTCACTTGGATTTCAATCACTTCAATGTAGAAGTAATTGGGAATGGGGAGCATTGGAACAAAACCTTGCCCTCGGTACATATTAACTGTAATGTAATAATGTATGCATGTTGGTAGGTACAATCAAAACAAAGATCTTTTTATCATTGTGTTATGAATACCACAGAAAATATTATGTACTCTCAAGATTACTGTTAATAGAATAATATTGCTTAAATATATAGTTATTGGACTTTGCATTTCGGAAAAGTCCCAGCTGAGAGGAAGTTAGCAAAATACTGAAAATATTGGGGGTGAAAATGACTTCAGAACAATTTGTTGCAAAAATGCAAGAAATGGTATCAGAATACTTACACAGCTGAGTAAGTATAATTTTATGGATGGGAATTGTGATCAACCAACTGATGACTTATTTGACAAAGTAACTAGCATGTTAGATAACAAGGAAGCCAATGAATGTAGCTAATTTTGTTATCCATAATTTGGTCTGTGAAGTGTCCCATAAAGGATTACTGCATTAGATAAGCACCTGTGGACTTGAACGTAATAGGTTAAGTCCAGGGGGTCCGATATGGGGCTTTATGTGTGGGCCAGATATATTGTCAGTGCAGAGGGGCTAGGAGCAAGGCCAAGTGTGCATCCAGAGTCAAGGTCTGGAATAGTACTAGGTGTGCAGTCAAAGCTGGGATCAGTGCAGTGTTCAGCACTGGGAACCTAAGCAGGTAAGCAGTTATGATCAGGGTAGACTAGGGGGCCAGGTGTAAGGCTGGACTCGGGGGCAGGAATGAGAGAAGGTATGCAACTGGAGTCAGGGGCAGGAGTAGTACCAGGTGTGCAGTGAGACCCAGGTTGGTCAACATGGGCCAAGTGCTTGATTATAATCTGATTTCCATACATGAATATACTAAGATCATTCATGTGCCACACCTGTTGATCAGAGCCTGGGCTCTACTGTGGAATATAATTAGTAATGTAATTTACTCTAACCTTATTCATAGCTAATCCAATTTAAAGCATATATATTGCATTCAAGTGTAAGTTAAAAGACTCGCTACAGTATGCATCATATTACACAATTTCAAGCTGAAAAATGCAAAAATTCCGTACCAATGGGAGGGGTCAACATACAGTAGGATCTAAAAGTATCACACAGTCACTGTTGGGTAGTCATGGTCATCAGATGGAGTCACAGATGGAGCAGCAGGACACCAGACGCCTGTGGCAGGGGCTACGGACTGTAACCAACTGCCAGAGCAGCCCCCTCCCCCTCTCAACCGGAAGTGCTGGCACCTCCCTAGCTGATGACCTGAACTCCTATGCTCGTTTTGAGTCGGGCAACATCACACCAGGTCTGCCGACTAACGACAACACTGCCAGCGTGCTGGCTAATGAAGCTGAAGGGAGGTCCATCGCTGGGGATGTGCACACATTCTCGTTATCTGAGCATGATGTGAGGAGGACCCTGACACGGGTGAACACAAGGAAAGCTGCAGGCCCAGATGGCATCTCGGGGCGAGTACTTAAGTCCTGTGCTACGCAGCTAGCTCCGGTGCTCACTACAATATTCAACCTCTCCCTGGCCATGTCCGTGGTCCCTGCCCGCTTCAAAAGATCCGTCATTGTACCTGTACCTAAAAATGCCTCCCCAGCCTGTCTGAATGACTACCGTGGCCCTCACCTCGGTGGCCCTCACCTCGGTAGCCATGAAATGCTTTGAGAGGTTGTCAAGAAACACATCTGCGCCTTCCTCCCTCGCAACATGGACCCGCTACAATTCGCATGCCGTCCAAGCAGTTCCATGGACGATGCGGTCACCCAGGTTCTCCACACCACCGTCTCTGACCTTGACAGCCAGAAGGGGGGCTATGTGAAATGGTGGAAAGCGGTGAAATCATTGGACAAAGTCAGCATGGATTTACAAAAGGTAAATCATGTCTAACGAATCTTATAGAATTTTTCGAGGATGTAACTAGTGGATAAGGGAGATCCTGTGGATGTGTTATATCTGGACTTTCAGAAGGCTTTCGACAAGGTCCCACATAAGAGATTAGTATATAAACTTAAAGCACACTGTAATGGGGGTTCAGTATTGATGTGGATAGAGAACTAGCTGGCAGACAGGAAGCAAAGGGGTAGGTGTAAATGGGTCCTTTTCAGAATGGCAGGCAGTGACTAGTGGGGTACCATAAGGCTCAGTGCTGGGACCCCAGCTATTTATAAATATACATTAATGATTTGGACGAGGGAATTGAATGCAACATCTCCACATTTGCAGATGACACCAAGCTGGGGGGTATAGTTAGGTGTGAGGAGGATGCTAGGAGGCTGCAGGGTGATTTGGATAGGCTGAGTGAATGGGCAGATGCATGGTAGATGCAGTATAATGTGGATAAATGTGAGGTTATCCACTTTGATGGCAAAAACATGAGGGTAGACTATTATCTGAATGGTTGCAGATTAGGAAAAGGGGAGATGCAATGAGACTTGGGTGTCATGGTACACCAGTCATTGAAAGTAGGCATGCAGGTGCAGCAGGCAGTGAAGAAAGCAAATGGTATGTTAGCATTCATGGCGGTGCAGGCTCAAAGGGCCGAATGGCCTACTCCTGCACCTATTTTTCTATGTTTCTAGCAGGGTTGCAGGCAATCGAGTTGTTAATGATATTCTGCAGCCCCTCTTCCATTCTCTTGCAGCCACCTTTCACAGGTTATGTGTTTGAAGTTTGAATCTTGTCTCCAAAAGCTGCTGCATTAAATATGCGGGAAGGCAGGCAATTAGCACATGTTGTATTTGTTTTAAAGCTCCTACTTTGTTTATCTTCTGTGCTTCTTCCATTCTCATCCTCGCAGGCCGACAACTAACACAGTCTTCAATGGTTATTAAGTGCATGTTTGTTTACTTTCTGCAGCACAATCCATTCTCTTGGAAGACATGCAGGCAGCTTTCAGAGGTCGTTTTCACACTCCAGAGGATGATCTTTGTTAAACTGTCAACAATGGGCACCCATTTTTAGGAACCTAACAAAGGTACATACCACACACATTCCCCTTAATCCCCAAGCTGGCTACCTCCCATCCTTTACTTCCCCAAGCTGGCTCCCACCGCACTGTCTCGGGCAGTGGGTCGGCAGCGCCCAATCACGGGCCGTGGTTCCGGCCAGCGAACACGCGGGGCCATAAACCCGGCAACGTTGCCGTCAGCTGCAGCGGAGCTGGGGACCGTCTGGTCCCTACGCCCACCCAGTCACTGACCATGCTGCACCGGCACCACGACCCCCCTACCAAGGTGATTCCCCCCCGACCCACACACCAGGGTGATTCACCCCCCCCCCCCGATCCACAACCCAGGGTGATTCACCCCCCCCCCCGACCCACACACCAGGGTGATTCACCCCCGACCCACACACCAGGGTGATTCACCCCCCCCCCCTCAACCCACACACCAGGGTGATTCACCCCCCCCCCTCAACCCACACACCAGGGTGATTCACCCCCCCCTCAACCCACACACCAGGGTGATTCGCCCCCCCCCCGACCCACACACCAGGGTGATTCACCCTGGACCCCCACATGGGGTGATTCACCCGGGTGCCGGGCTGTCTGTAACCCCGCCGCTGCGTTTCAGCTGCCAATCACCAAACGATATTGCCAAGTGCAGGAACTATCTTTGAAGTAGTGGGGAGGTGTCCGACTGCCCTACACTACACATATGCATGGAGGAGAGAATAATTTCTTATCATTTCTGGAGATGGGTGGCATTTTCTTTCATTATTGATAGTACAACATGAATTCTGAAGAATTCCAAAGAACACAGTTGTCAAAGTTCATCTCTTAAAGAAAGCAGACAGCAACAAAACTGTTAAAGGTAAACCAAAGCAATCTTTAATCAATTTGCCACACGGGAGTGGCGAGATCTACAAAGAGCACACACGTTGCTCAGTGCTTCTCGGGCTCCACTCAAACAACAAAGGAAAGTTAGTGTAATTATACATTTTCTTATCAATAAAACACCTTTTAAATCTGAGTGAAAGATCCGTAGCCTAAGGGAAACAAGGGAGGCTGGACCCATATATTTGCAATGTCAGCCTTATTCTCAAATCTTGGCACAGCTTCAGTACAGCTGCCCATTCCGGACGGATAACTAACTCCATTTTGTTTTCAAATGACTTCCATCTTGGTTCCAGAATGGGCATCCGTCTGTGAACTAAAACAAGCTTGTAAGACTTGGATGAAAGCCACTACCTTGTCCTTAGCTGGGACAGGCAGTTCAGACAGATATCTAATATGGTGCTGTGCCCAGACAATACATCTCTATGTTAGTACATTGTTTCAGTGATTAGTATAAACCAAGCTTCGAAGATTTTCCCAGAATTTATTCTGCTGGGAAAATTCTCTTTTAAATTTGACTGCTTTCTGTTTTTCAGCAAATCTCCATTTTTTCAATTTACAGACCAAATTAAATTCTTTCACAGTGAGGTCAGGATAAACTTGCTTTATTTGTTACGGAAGGCTCAAATGCATAAAAATGTTCTTTAAAAAAACACTTTAAATTGCCTAAGAAGGAACTGCAGATGCTGGAAAATCGAAGGTTGATAAAAATGTTTGAGAAACTCAGCGAGTGAGGCAGCATCTATGGAGCGAAGGAAATGGGCAGAGCGGGCAGGTGAAGGGGCGCTGGCCGGTGTGGACTCGCCGGTGCTCCAGCAGGTGGTCAAGGCATAACCACAGGACGGGCAGGGGAGGGGATGCTCACCGCTGTGGGTGCGCCGGTGCTGCCACAGGCTGGACATGCGGGTGAAACCCTTGCACACTCAGCGCACACAAAGGGTCTCTCTCCGCTGTGTATCCGCTGGTGCTCCCACAGCCCCCATACTCTCGTCATAGTGGGAGCAGCTGCTCGCCGGCGTGGGCCCGCTGGTGCTGCCGCAACCCCCGCGAGCTGTCAAAATCCTCACCGCAGTACGGGCAGTCGTAGGGCTGGCCAATGGTGTGCACGCGCTGGTGAGACAGGGAGTGGGAGGCCATGGCAAAGAGCTCTCCACACACCGGGCTGGGGGCGGGACGGTCGCCGGCGTGCACCCGCTGGTGGGACAGCAGCCTGGAGGAGCTGGTGAAGCCCTTGCCGCACTGTGCGCAGGTGTAGGGGCGCTCCCCGGTGTGGGTGCGCTGGTGCTCCAGCAGGCTGCTGGACTTGGTGAAGCCCTTGCCGCACTGGGTGCAGGTGTAGGGACGCTCACCGGTGTGGGTGCGCTGGTGCACCAGCAGGCTGTTGGAGTGGGTGAAGCCCTTGCCGCACTGGGCACAGGTGTAGGGACGCTCACCGGTGTGGGTGCGCTGGTGCACCAGCAGGTTCCTTGCACGAATGAAGCCCTTGCCGCAGTAGCTGCAGGTGTAGGGGCGCTCCCCGGTGTGCAGCTGCCTGTGCTCCATCAGGTACGTGGACGACACAAAGCCTTTGCCGCAGTCGGAGCAGGTGAAGGGCCGCTCACTGCTGTGCACCCGCTGGTGTTGCCGTAGCCCCGAAAGCCAGGCAAAGCTCTTTCCGCAGGTGGAGCAGCAATAGGGCTTCTCGCCTGTGTGCACCTGCCGGTGCATGTTCAGGTGAGTCACCGTCTTGAAGCTCTTGCCGCAGTCGGAGCAGGTGAAGGGCCTCTCGCCGGAGTGCATGCGGTTGTGCTGCAGCAGGTGGCTGGAGCTGGTGAAGCTCTTGCCGCAGTCGGAGCAGGTGTAGGGCCTCTCACTGGCGTGCATGCAGTTGTGCTGCAGCAGGTGGCTGGAGATGATGAAGCTCTTGCCGCATTGCGAGCAATCAAAGGGGCGTTCTCCCGTGTGGACCCGCCGGTGGGTCTCCAGCTCGCTTGGGTACCGCCAGGCCTTGCCACACACATCACACTTATAACGCTTCTCCTTGTTGTGTCCCGTCATGTGGTCCTCCATCGAACCTCAGCCAGTCGATGCTCAGCCCGGGAGGGGGGGAGGCTCACCGGCACCCTGACCACCCTCAATCGCCGCTCACGTCCCCGTCTCTCCGTCCATAGCAACGGCTCCGAAACCCTGCAGGGGGGGGAACACAGAGGGTCAACAAGCTGGCAAACAGAACATTACTAGCACATATTGGGTGCGTTTATGGTGGAGGAAACCGTTATATAATTCTGCGCGGCACAGTGGCGCAGCAGTACAGTTGCTGCCTCGGGTATGATCCTGACTATGGGTGCTGTCTGTGTGGAGTTTGTACGTTCTCCCCTTGGCCCCCCTGTCGGCGCCCCTGTCTCTGCCCTTTCGTTCTCTCCGCCCCCCCCCTCCGCCCGCCCCCCCTCCGTCCGCCCCCCCCCTCCGACCGCCCCCCCCCTCCGACCGCCCCCCCCCTCCGTCCGCCCCCCCCTCCGTCCGCCCACCCCGCCCCCCTCTCCGCCCCCCTCCCCTCCCCCCCTCTCCGCCCCCCTCCCCTCCCCCCCTCCGACCGCCCCCCCCTCCGTCCGCCCCCCCTCCGTCCGCCCCCCCCCCTCCGTCCGCGCCCCCCCGTCCGCCCCCCTCCCCTCCGTCCGCCCCCCCCCTCCGTCCGCCCCCCCCCGTCTGCCCCCCCCTCCGTCTGCCCCCCCCTCCGTCTGCCCCCCCCCTCCGTCTGCCCCCCCCCTCCGTCTGCCCCCCCCCCTCCGTCTGCCCCCCCCCGTCTGCCCCCCCCCTCCGTCTGCCCCCCCCCTCCGTCTGCCCCCCCCCCGTCTGCCCCCCCCCTCCGTCTGCCCCCCCCCTCCGTCTGCCCCCCCCTCCGTCTGCCCCCCCCTCCGTCTGCCCCCCCCCTCCGTCTGCCCCCCCCTCCGTCTGCCCCCCCCTCCGTCTGCCCCCCCCTCCGTCTGCCCCCCCTCCGTCTGCCCCCCCTCCGTCTGCCCCCCCCTCCGTCTGCCCCCCCCCTCCGTCTGCCCCCCCCTCCGTCTGCCCCCCCCTCCGTCTGCCCCCCCCTCCGTCTGCCCCCCCCTCCGTCTGCCCCCCCCTCCGTCTGCCCCCCCCTCCGTCTGCCCCCCCCTCCGTCTGCCCCCCCCTCCGTCTGCCCCCCCCTCCGTCTGCCCCCCCCTCCGTCTGCCCCCCCCTCCGTCTGCCCCCCCCTCCGTCTGCCCCCCCACTCCGTCTGCCCCCCCCACTCCGTCTGCCCCCCCCACTCCGTCTGCCCCCCCCACTCCGTCTGCCCCCCCCACTCCGTCTGCCCCCCCACTCCGTCTGCCCCCCCACTCCGTCTGCCCCCCCACTCCGTCTGCCCCCCCCCTCCGTCTGCCCCCCCCCTCCGTCTGCCCCCCCCCTCCGTCTGCCCCCCCCCTCCGTCTGCCCCCCCCCTCCGTCTGCCCCCCCCTCCGTCTGCCCCCCCCTCCGTCTGCCCCCCCCTCCGTCTGCCCCCCCCTCCGTCTGCCCCCCCCTCCGTCTGCCCCCCCCCTCCGTCTGCCCCCCCCCTCCGTCTGCCCCCCCCCTCCGTCTGCCCCCCCCTCCGTCTGCCCCCCCCTCCGTCTGCCCCCCCTCCGTCTGCCCCCCCCTCCGTCTGCCCCCCCCTCCGTCTGCCCCCCCTCCGTCTGCCCCCCCCTCCGTCTGCCCCCCCCCTCCGTCTGCCCCCCCCTCCGTCTGCCCCCCCCCTCCGTCTGCCCCCCCCTCCGTCTGCCCCCCCCTCCGTCTGCCCCCCCCACTCCGTCTGCCCCCCCCACTCCGTCTGCCCCCCCACTCCGTCTGCCCCCCCCACTCCGTCTGCCCCCCCCTCCGTCTGCCCACCCCCTCCGTCTGCCCCCCCCCTCCGTCTGCCCCCCCCCTCCGTCTGCCCCCCCCCTCCGTCTGCCCCCCCCCTCCGTCTGCCCCCCCCCTCCGTCTGCCCCCCCCCTCCGTCTGCCCCCCCCCTCCGTCTGCCCCCCCCCTCCGTCTGCCCCCCCTCCGTCTGCCCCCCCTCCGTCTGCCCCCCCCCTCCGTCTGCCCCCCCCCTCCGTCTGCCCCCCCCCTCCGTCTGCCCCCCCCTCCGTCTGCCCCCCCCTCCGTCTGCCCCCCCCTCCGTCTGCCCCCCCCTCCGTCTGCCCCCCCCTCCGTCTGCCCCCCCCCTCCGTCTGCCCCCCCCCTCCGTCTGCCCCCCCCCTCCGTCTGCCCCCCCCTCCGTCTGCCCCCCCTCCGTCTGCCCCCCCCTCCGTCTGCCCCCCCCTCCGTCTGCCCCCCCCTCCGTCTGCCCCCCCCCTCCGTCTGCCCCCCCCCTCCGTCTGCCCCCCCCTCCGTCTGCCCCCCCCCTCCGTCTGCCCCCCCCCTCCGTCTGCCCCCCCCTCCGTCTGCCCCCCCCACTCCGTCTGCCCCCCCCACTCCGTCTGCCCCCCCACTCCGTCTGCCCCCCCCACTCCGTCTGCCCCCCCCCTCCGTCTGCCCACCCCCCTCCGTCTGCCCCCCCCCTCCGTCTGCCCCCCCCCTCCGTCTGCCCCCCCCCTCCGTCTGCCCCCCCCCTCCGTCTGCCCCCCCCTCCGTCTGCCCCCCCCTCCGTCTGCCCCCCCCTCCGTCTGCCCCCCCCTCCGTCTGCCCCCCCCTCCGTCTGCCCCCCCCTCCGTCTGCCCCCCCCTCCGTCTGCCCCCCCCCTCCGTCTGCCCCCCCCCTCCGTCTGCCCCCCCCCTCCGTCTGCCCCCCCCTCCGTCTGCCCCCCCTCCGTCTGCCCCCCCCTCCGTCTGCCCCCCCCTCCGTCTGCCCCCCCCTCCGTCTGCCCCCCCCTCCGTCTGCCCCCCCCTCCGTCTGCCCCCCCCCTCCGTCTGCCCCCCCCTCCGTCTGCCCCCCCCTCCGTCTGCCCCCCCCTCCGTCTGCCCCCCCCCTCCGTCTGCCCCCCCCTCCGTCTGCCCCCCCCACTCCGTCTGCCCCCCCCACTCCGTCTGCCCCCCCACTCCGTCTGCCCCCCCCACTCCGTCTGCCCCCCCCCCCGTCTGCCCACCCCCCTCCGTCTGCCCCCCCCCTCCGTCTGCCCCCCCCTCCGTCTGCCCCCCCCCTCCGTCTGCCCCCCCCCTCCGTCTGCCCCCCCCCTCCGTCTGCCCCCCCCCTCCGTCTGCCCCCCCCCTCCGTCTGCCCCCCCCTCCGTCTGCCCCCCCTCCGTCTGCCCCCCCCCTCCGTCTGCCCCCCCCCTCCGTCTGCCCCCCCCCTCCGTCTGCCCCCCCCCTCCGTCTGCCCCCCCCTCCGTCTGCCCCCCCCCTCCGTCTGCCCCCCCTCCGTCTGCCCCCCCCTCCGTCTGCCCCCCCCTCCGTCTGCCCCCCCCTCCGTCTGCCCCCCCCTCCGTCTGCCCCCCCCCTCCGTCTGCCCCCCCCCTCCGTCTGCCCCCCCCTCCGTCTGCCCCCCCCTCCGTCTGCCCCCCCCTCCGTCTGCCCCCCCCCTCCGTCTGCCCCCCCCCTCCGTCTGCCCCCCCCCTCCGTCTGCCCCCCCCCTCCGTCTG
The DNA here is from genome assembly GCA_963514005.1 of Raja brachyura. Next base: position 767,894 of record OY740789.1, read on the forward strand.
CCCCCCCCTCCGTCTGCCCCCCCCTCCGTCTGCCCCCCCCTCCGTCTGCCCCCCCCCTCCGTCTGCCCCCCCCTCCGTCTGCCCCCCCCTCCGTCTGCCCCCCCCCTCCGTCTGCCCCCCCCCTCCGTCTGCCCCCCCCTCCGTCTGCCCCCCCCCCCTCCGTCTGCCCCCCCCCCTCCGTCTGCCCCCCCCTCCGTCTGCCCCCCCCCCCTCCGTCTGCCCCCCCCCTCCGTCTGCCCCCCCCCCTCCGTCTGCCCCCCCCCCCCTCCGTCTGCCCCCCCCCTCCGTCTGCGAGGCAGCTTTTCCACACAGAGGGTGGTGGGTGTTTGGAACGAGCTGACGGAGGAGGTAGTTGAGGCAGGGACAATCGCAACCCTTGGACAGGTACATGGATAGGACAGGTTTGGAGGGATATGGGCCAAATGCGGGCAGGTGGTGTGATTAGTGTAGATGGGGCATGTTGGCTGGTGTGGGCAAGTTGGGCCGAAGGGCGTGTTTCCACGCTCTGTCTGTCTGTCTGTCTCAAAGTTTACCTTTAGCTGTGCTGCAGTTCTGCCGCTGGCCATGTGCGCGACTTTGGAGCCTTTAAGGGGGGGGCGGGTTTAAAATGCGGTTTTCCCCTTGCCATCCGGAATTATATTTTGTCGGAGTGCGATCTATTTCTGGAGATTTCGGCTCCTAATGCCGTGAATGCCGACAACGGGGACGGATTTTACGTAGGGGACAATGGTGATTTATTCCCCATACGAACCGGCAGAATTTTTCCTGCCGATATGGGGTTTAATTTCACCGTAACCGCAACGTTCCAATCCATCGCGTTCCATAAAATCCCACTCGCAAGCTGTTTAAAATGGCTATTAATTTACGGGCATTAAACACTGAATTCCTTCAATTTGGCCTATAAATTAATGGCCATTAGATTTAAAAATCATGTTATACTGTGAATTATTGTGTGAATATTATTTGGACACTTGGGCTTTAAAAAAAAGTTAATATTTTCTTAAGAAATGGATAGCTGTATAGATCGAGTAATTGAATTTTGTAATTAGCTCCAATTGGGTAACTAATTAATTATATGCTTTAATTTCAGGTCATCCAAGTAAGATTGTTTCATATTTGTTTCAGAATACTTCAATCTATAATAACTGAAAATTTATTTCAGTTCTCTTAATTTTTAAGAAAGTTACGGGCTTTTGACTGTCCTCGATCACAACTTTTGCGATAAGTCAATGGAAAAGCAATAGGGAACAAGATGCTAATTTCCGAGTATGAAAATGGCCCTAACTTTTTTGATACTGCAGATATGAAAGTGAATTAGGTGTCAAATTAAACTTCTTTTTATGCTTTATCTGATGGGATAAATTGCAGACTTGATTTTTAAATCTCAAAATTTTGTAACA
>OY740789.1:769493-774493 GCA_963514005.1 Raja brachyura
GGACCCTCCATCTCCACCATCTGCAGTTCCTGCATCTATGATTACACAAAGCTGGAGAAACTCAGCAGGTGGAGCAGCATGTAAGGGGCGAAGTGACCCTCCATTCTCCACCATCTGCAGTTCCTGCATCTATGATTACACAAAGGCTGGAGAAACTCAGCGGGTGGAGCAGCATGTAAGGGGCGAAGTGACCCTCCATTCTCCACCATCTGCAGTTCCTGCATCTATGATTACACAAAGCTGGAGAAACTCAGCGGGTGGAGCAGCATGTAAGGGGCGAAGTGACCCTCCATTCTCCACCATCTGCAGTTCCTGCATCTATGATTACACAAAGCTGGAGAAACTCAGCGGGTGGAGCAGCATGTAAGGGCGAAGTGACCCTCCATTCTCCACCATCTGCAGTTCCTGCATCTATGATTACACAAAAGCTGGAGAAACTCAGCGGGTGGAGCAGCATGTAAGGGGCGAAGTGACCCTCCATTCTCCACCATCTGCAGTTCCTGCATCTATGATTACACAAAGCTGGAGAAAACTCAGCGGGTGGAGCAGCATGTAAGGGCGAAGTGACCCTCCATTCTCCACCATCTGCAGTTCCTGCATCTATGATTACACAAAGCTGGAGAAACTCAGCAGGTGGAGCAGCATGTAAGGGGCGAAGTGACCCTCCATTCTCCACCATCTGCAGTTCCTGCATCTATGATTACACAAAGCTGGAGAAACTCAGCGGTGGAGCAGCATGTAAGGGGCGAAGTGACCCTCCATTCTCCACCATCTGCAGTTCCTGCATCTATGATTACACAAAAGCTGGAGAAAACTCAGCGGGTGGAGCAGCATGTAAGGGCGAAGTGACCCTCCATTCTCCACCATCTGCAGTTCCTGCATCTATGATTACACAAAGCTGGAGAAACTCAGCAGGTGGAGCAGCATGTAAGGGGCGAAGTGACCCTCCATTCTCCACCATCTGCAGTTCCTGCATCTATGATTACACAAAGCTGGAGAAACTCAGCGGGTGGAGCAGCATGTAAGGGGCGAAGTGACCCTCCATTCTCCACCGATCTGCAGTTCCTGCATCTATGATTACACAAAGCTGGAGAAACTCAGCGGGTGGAGCAGCATGTAAGGGGCGAAGTGACCCTCCATTCTCCACCATCTGCAGTTCCTGCATCTATGATTACACAAAGCTGGAGAAACCTCAGCGGGTGGAGCAGCATGTAAGGGGCGAAGTGACCCTCCATTCTCCACCATCTGCAGTTCCTGCATCTATGATTACACAAAGCTGGAGAAACTCAGCGGGTGGAGCAGCATGTAAGGGCGAAGTGACCCTCCATTCTCCACCATCTGCAGTTCCTGCATCTATGATTACACAAAGCTGGAGAAACTCAGCAGGTGGAGCAGCATGTAAGGGGCGAAGTGACCCTCCATTCTCCACCATCTGCAGTTCCTGCATCTATGATTACACAAAGCTGGAGAAACTCAGCGGGTGGAGCAGCATGTAAGGGGCGAAGTAACCCTCCATTCTCCACCATCTGCAGTTCCTGCATCTATGATTACACAAAAGCTGGAGAAACTCAGCGGGTGGAGCAGCATGTAAGGGGCGAAGTGACCCTCCATTCTCCACCATCTGCAGTTCCTGCATCTATGATTACACAAAGCTGGAGAAACTCAGCGGGTGGAGCAGCATGTAAGGAGCGAAGTGACCCTCCATTCTCCACCATCTGCAGTTCCTGCATCTATGATTACACAAAGCTGGAGAAACTCAGCGGGTGGAGCAGCATGTAAGGGGCGAAGTGACCCTCCATTCTCCACCATCTGCAGTTCCTGCATCTATGATTACACAAAGCTGGAGAAACTCAGCGGGTGAGCAGCATGTAAGGGGCGAAGTGACCCTCCATTCTCCACCATCTGCAGTTCCTGCATCTATAATCTTTGCTTCACACTGGGAGACGTCACGGCGCAGGGTGGGCGGGGGAGTTGACGTCACCACGCAGGGTGGGCGGGATAGATGGACGTCACGGCGCTGGGTGGGCGGGGCGTTTGTCTGTAGCGGGGGGTGTTCCCGGCCCCGCCCACCCTGCGCCGTGACGTCTACCCGCCCGCCCATCCTGCGCCGTGACGTTCATCCGCCCCGCCCACCCTGCGCCGTGACGTCCATCTATCCCGCCCACCCTGCGTAGTGACGTCACCTCGCCCCGCCCACCCTGCGCCGTGACGTCACCGCCAGTGCGAGGCCGTTCCTTCAGCAGGAAGCTGCAAGATGGCGGTTTGTTTTAAATGTGAAGGCGGACACAGAATGCCGGTGAAAGTGACGCAGCGGGACAGACGGACGGGCGGGCGGGGCGGGCAGCGGCTGTGGAGACAAGACACAGCTCCACACCCTGACAGGGCTGCAACATTGGGTGAGAGTTGGGAGTGAGTAATTGCCAGACCTAGCCCGAGAGAGCGTTGGGGGGGGGGGGGTCCCCCTCCCATTGGTACTGAACCTTTGCATTTTTCAGCTTGAAATTCTGTAACATGGTGCATACTATATAGCAATGTTACAAAATTTTGAGATTTTAAAATTTATCCCATCAGATAAAGCATAAAAAGAAGTTTAATTTGACACCTAATTTACTTTCATATCTTCAGTATTAAGAAAGTTATGGCCATTTTCATACTGGGAAATTAGCATCTTGCTCCCCATTGCCTTTCAATTGACTTAACTCAAAAGCTGTGATCTGGAAAAGTTAAAAGCCATAACTTTCTTAAAAATTAAGAGAACTCAATGAAATTTTCAGTTATTATAGATTGAAGCATTCTGAAACAAATATGAAAACAATCTAACTTGGATTACCTGAAATTAAAGCATATAATTAGTTAGTTATCTAATTGTAGCTAATTACAAATTCAATGAGTAGATCTAAATATCTATCCATTTCTTAAGAAAAGATAAACTTTTTTAAATTGCCTAAGTGTCCAAATAACATTCACACAATAATCTATAACATAATTTTTAAATCTCATGTTCATGAATTTCGGGGCCAAATGGAAGGAATTTAGTGTTTGATTCCTGTAAATTAATGACCATTTAAATCAACTAGCGAGTGGGTTTTAGTGGAATGCGGTGGATTAGAACGTTGCGGTTAGCGGTGAAGTCAGTATGAAAAATACTGTTCATACTTTTTTTGGGACCCCATTTCGCAACATAAAAATATTATTAAAGCCTCCGGAAAAAACAACTTTTAATATAAAAATAAACTATTTACCTTTTTTTCTCCCCTACGGAAAATCCTTCCGGTTGTCAGCGCTCACGGCTTTTGAAGGTGATTTTTAAATTACTCTAGTTAATAAATAATTTATAGTAATTTAAAAATACCTTCATTGATGAAATGTCGGAGCGATTTTTCTTCCGCAACGAAATCGCCCGACATTCATCGATTATCCCAGTCTGTTGAAAACGGCACTTTTAGACCGCCCCCCTCTGAAAGGCGCCAAAGTCGCGCCACACGGGGAGCGGCAGAACTGCAGCGCCGCTAAAGGTAAGTTTTGCAACATACCTATACTGTAGCGAGTCTTTTAACTTACACTTGAATGCAATATATATGCTTTAAATTAGATTACCTATGAATCAGAATTACATTTCTAATTACATTCCATAATATGTTACAAAACCTACCTTGTGCAGCGCTGCAGTTCTGCCACTCCCCGTGTGCGCGACTTTGGCACCTTTCAGAGGGGGGCGGGTTTCTCCAGACTGGGCAAATCGATGCATCTCAGGGGATTTTGTTGCTGAAGAGAAGTTGCTCCGACATTTGTTTTATGAAGGTATCTTTAAATTACGCTACATCATTTATTAGCAAGAGTAATTTAAAAATCATTTTCTAAAGCCGTGAGCGCCGACAACGGGAAGGATTTTACGTAGGGGATAAAATAAGGTAGATAGTTATTTTTACATCAAAACGCGCTTCTTAGGTAGCCTTTAATAACATTTTAATGTTGCGTAAAGGGGACAAAAAAAAAAACTCGCAGTGTTTTTCCTGTTGACTGTGGGTTAAATTCACCGCTAACCGCAACGTTCCAATCCACTGCGTACCGCTAAAACCCACTCGCAAGTTGATTTAAATGGCCATTAATTTACAGGAATTAAACTCTAAATTCCTTCCATTTTGCCTATAAATGAGATTTAAAAATCATGTTATATTGTGAATTATTGTGTGAATGTTATTTGGACACTTAAGCAATATAAAAATGTTTATCTTTTCTTAAGAAATGGATGGATGTTTAGATCTAGTAATTGAATTTTGTAATTAGCTACAATTAGGTAACTAACTAATTATATGCTTTAATTTTAGGTCATCCAAGTAAGATTGTTTCATATTTGTTTCGGAATGCTTCAATCTATAATAACTGCAAATGTCATTGAGTTCTCTTAATTTTTAAGGAAGTTATGGGCTTTTGACTGTCCTAGATCACAGCTTTTGAGTTAAGTCAATGGAAAGGCAATGGGGAACAAGATGCTAATTTCCGAGTATGAAAATGGCCATAACTTTTTAATACTGAAGATATGAAAGTGGATTAGCTGTCAAATTAAACTTATTTTTATGCTTTATCTGATAGGATAAATTGCAGACTTGATTTTTTTAATCTCAAAATTTTGTAACATTGCTACAACAGGTGCAGCACATTGAATGATTTAGCGTATTCATGTATGGAAATCAGATTATCATCAAACACTTGACCCATGTTGACCAACCTGGATCTCACTGCACACCTGGTACTACTCCTGGCCCTGACTGCAGTTGCATACCTTCTCTCATTCCTGTCCCTGAGTCCAGCCTTACACCTGGCCCCCTATTCCACCCTGATCATAGCTGCTTACCTGCTTAGGTTCCCAGTGCTGAACACACCCCTGGTCACAGCTTTGACTGCACACCTAGTATTATTCCAGACCGTGACTCTGGCTGCACACTTGGCCTAGCTCCTAACCCCTCTGCACTGACAATATATCTGCCCACACATAAAGC
>OY740789.1:779493-849493 GCA_963514005.1 Raja brachyura
GTGCACCCACACTGGCGAGCACCCCTATACCTGCAGCTACTGCGGCAAGGGCTTCATGTGCTCCAGCACCCTGCTGGTGCACCAGCGCACCCACACCGGGGAGCGGCCCTATACCTGTACCCAGTGCGGCAAGCGCTTCACCCGGTCTAGTCACCTGCTGTCTCACCAGCGCACCCACACCGGCGAGCGCCTCTTCACCTGCACCCAGTGAGGCCACGGCTTCACTCGCTCCGGCACCTTGCTGGATCACCAGTGCACCCACACCAGCGAGCGCCCCTTCACCTGCACCCAGTGCGGCAAGGGCTTCACTCGCTCCTCCAAGCTGCTGTCCCGTCCCCAGCCCGGTGTGTGGAGAGTGCTTTGCCATGGCCTCCCACGCCATGTCTCACCAGCGTGTGCACACCAGTGGCCAGCACAACGACTACCCATACTGCGGTATGGAGCTTGACAGCGCGCAGGGGTTGCGGCAGTACGGATGACCCATGCCGGCGAGCAGCTGCTCCCACTGTGACAACAGAGCACGGGGGCTGCATGCGCACCAGCGAATGCACACCGGAGAATGACCCTTATCTGTGCGTTGAGTGTGGCAAGTGTTGCACCCGCCTTGACCACCTGCTGGAGCACGGACGAGTCCACACCAGCCAGCGCCCCTTCACCTGCCCGGTCTGCAGCAAGGCCTTTGCCCGCTCCTGCAGCCTGCTGGCACACCGCCACGTGGATAGATAGGCACTGTTTAGGTAGACACAAAATGCTGCAAGAATTGGGTAATGTTTCAGGGTCGAGACCCTTCTTCAGTGTCGACCCTAAATGTCACCCATTCCTTCTCTCCAGCGATGCTGCCTGTCCCGCTGAGTTACTCCAGCACTCTGTGAATGCCACCTATCCATGTTCTCCACAATTGTTGCCTGACCTGCTGAGTTAGTCCAGCACTCTGTGAAACGTCATCTATCCATGTTCTCCACGGATGCTGCCTGACCCGCTGAGTTACTCCAGCACTCTGTGAAACGTCACCTATCCATGTTCTCCACAGATGCTGCCTGACCCGCTGAGTTACTCCAACACTTTTTGTTAGTCATAGAGTGATACAGTGTGGAAACAGGCCCTTCGGCCCAACTTGCCCGCACAGACCAACATGTCCCAGCTACACTAGTCCCACCTGCGTGTGTTTGGTCCATATCCCTCCAAACGTGTCCCATCCATGTAACTGTCTAACTGTTTCTAAAACGTTGGGATAGTCACAGCCTCAACTACCTCCTGTAACAGTTTGTTTCATACTCCCACCACACTCTGTGTGAAAAGGTTACCCCTCAGTTTCCTTTTAAATCTTTACCCCTTCACCTTGAACCCATGTCCTCTGGTCCTCAATTCCCCGGGGTATGGGGAGAAGGCAGGAACGGGGTACTGATTGTGGATGATCAGCCATGATCACATTGAATGGTGGTGCTGTTTCAAAGGGCCGAATGGCCTACTCCTGCACCTATTGGCTCTTGTCTAATGTCTATTGTATCAGGACTAGGCGTGCATTTCACCCTACACTTGCGCTCGGTCCTCCAAGGCCAGCTGGATCTCCCGGTTGCCAACCATTTTAACTCCCCTTCCTACTCCCACACTGATGTTTCTGTCCAGGGCCTCCTACATTGCCAGAGTGAGGTGACACGCAAACTGGCGGAACAGCACCTCATAGCTTACAGCCCAATGACATGAACATTGAATTCTCCAAATTAAGGAGACTCCCCCCCTCCTAATCAAGTCCTGGAGTCTGTCCCAACCCCATCTCTTTTTTCCATCTTTCTCCCCCGACTCCATCAGTGCAAAGAAGGGCCCAGACCCGACACGTCGCCTGTCCATTCCCCTCCAAAGTGCCGGTAGAACTCAGCAGGTCAGCCATCCGAGGTGGGAAACAGATGGAGAAGTGTTCCTTTTACAAGCTCTCCTTGGCCCTGTCAAGAATGCGGTGTCCATTCTTGGGATGAAATGCAAGGTCCGAGCTGACCAGTCATCGACAGCCCCCCTTCCCTTCCCTCGTGGGCCATATCTTCATCATTCCTCTGTCTTCTTCTTGCTGGATGACAAGCAGAACCATCTTGGCTTAACAGTAGATGTATCTTCTTCCTTTTGGCCTCTCGTTTCTGCAGGTATTTACAGCGGAATCAAAACTACTTCCCTTAGGTCCTGATCTTCCTTTTGTTTTAGTAAAGGTAGAACCTTTGACAGTTGCGATTGGTTTAGGATCTTGAATACTCCCATAGAGTAAATTTGACATGAACTGTACTTCCTTTTCTACAAAGTTCCTCAGATCAGGAAGCATGGCCTCTCGATTCTCATTTTCCTGTAACAGACCAGCTTTATCTTTTCTCTAAGTCTATAGGGCAGTTTTAGAGTGATCATTTTCATATTGCTGACAACATTCATTTCTTGCATGTGGTCTAAGAGGGTAGTCATTTCTTTCATACATCTAAGAAATATCGCAAAATCCCACAATGCGTTCGCATCTTCTGGCTGGATAGCTGTCCAAGCGTAGGCCTTCTTCATGAGGATGTCTTTGGATCATGGACGTTTAAAGGGACTTTTATGTAGTGTGTCAGCAGCGAGTGGCGACTGCGGGGGGTTCAACAGCCCCGACCACGGGTGAACAAAAGGGGAAGATGATTGAACTTTATCACCTTCCATCACAGTGAAGAATGTGGATTCCACTGTGGTGGATGTTTATGTTAGATTTTATTTTATGGGGCTGTGTGTCTTGTTGCTTTTTACTCAGTATGGCTGTACGGTAACTCAAATATCACTGTACCTTAATTGGTGCATGACAATAAATTCCAACTTGAACTTGATCAGCTTTCGTCTATATATTAAACAAAGGATAATGCTGACTGATCGTGCACAATTGTGACGGCTTGATTTCAAAGACAGGACGGGGGAATTCCCTGAGGGATTTGGGGGGTTGGAAGAGGTTTTGTCTGTGTTTTTCCCCTCGGTTGTTGTCCGGGGAGGAAGGCGGCGGCGGCACTCGGCCCGTCGGGGCTAGGATGCGCGGGAGGAAAGCTGAGCTTGGTTTGAGGTTTGGAAGGCTGAGCTCTCCTCCCCTACCCCGACCCACATCCGGTCCACCACGGAGGGGGAAGCGAGCAGACTGCAAACGGACAGCGTCGGTGGTCGCCCTGCCCGGAGACAGGCCCTGCTGTCCCTCTCATCCGTGCTACCCCGGGCTTTCTACAACACAATCTTGCACTGTTCTGCACTCGATATTGCATTTATTGCATTCATCGTCTCCTGATTGATGTGCAGAACAGCAAACTAACAAAGCATCTGGAACACAGTTCTCCTGGGTTGCTGCAGAATGAAGCATCAAGCTACTACCCTGTTGTGCCCCGTCAGTCCCACAACACAGAAACAAACAGCCATGCCTATCGAAGCTAGTCCCACATGTCCACGTCTAGTCCCTAACCCATGCCTTTAGAAAAGAGATGAGGAGGAATTTCTTTAGCCGGAGGTTGGTGAATCTGTGGAATTCATTGCCACAGAGGGTGGTGGAGGCCAAGTTGGTCATCTCCCTCCTAAACAGATATACCATTTTGGATACTGTTGGGGGAGATGGCTCATCAGGGGAAGGCAGCAGCAGCCAAGTTCATGGCACCATGGGTGGCTCTGCGGCACAGGAGGGGAGGAAAATTTGGAAGGGCTATAATAATAGGGGATTCAATTGTAAGGGGAATAGATAGGGGTTTCTGCGGCCGCAAACGCGACTCCAGGATGGTATGTTGCCTCCCTTGTGTACGGGTCAGGGATTCCTCTGAGCGGCTGCAGAACATTCTGGAGGGGGAGGGTGAACAGCCAGTTGTCATGGTGCACATTGGCACCAATGATATAGGTAAAAAATGGGATGGGATCCTACAAGGTGAATTTAGGGAGCTGGGAGATAAACTTCAAAGCAGGTCCTCAACGGTAATAATCTCTGGATTACTACCAGTGCTAGTCAGAGTTGGAATAGGAGGATTTTTCAGATGAATACGTGGCTTGAAAAATGGTGCAAGGGGGAGGGATTCAAATTTTTAGGGCATTGGAACCAGTTCTGGGGGAGGTGGGACCAGTACAAACAGGACGGTCTGCACCTGGGCTGGAATGGAACCAATGTCCTTGGGGGAGTGTTTGCTAGTGCTGTCGGGGAGGATTTAAACTAATGTGGCAGGGGGATGGGAGCATGAGCAGAGAGACAGAGGGGTGTAAAATAGTAAGATTAAACAAGAACTTACCAGTTTGAAGTTTGATCTTTATTTTATGAGGAGTCGAGTTGAGGGACTACGTGAAGAACCCCGTACAGCCGTTCGTGCGTCAATCTTCAAAGCAACGGTGTGAAATCACAGCAAATAATAACTGAAGTATAATATAAGATAAAGACTAGAACTACCAGATGAAATCTATGAGGGCTGGGAGCGGAGGGCACGTAGTCCCTCAACTCGACTCCTCATAAAATAAAGATCAAACTTCAAACTGGTAAGTTCTTGTTTAATCTTACTATTTTACTTCGGAGTCACGTGAGTGACTACGTGAAGATTTCAAAGCTCTGTGATTTCATGCCGTGTGAAACGAGTATACACAACCACAGCTGCTTCATTGACAAATGAAGGGAAAACATTCATAATGTATACAGTCATAACATAGATGTAAAACATGCTGATGCTGTTTAAATGAAACAATAATATTTCCATCTCTCACCCAGATGGAACATATAACCAGAACATAAATAGAGTTAACAATACTCCTGGTGCACCAATGGGTCATTACAGATGTTTGGAGATTCATTCGATGGACCATACTCCAGCCGCAACAATGCGACCCAGCGGAACATAAATACCCTTGCTGCTGATGTTGTAGCAGCCCTGGTGGAATGAGATCTGGAAACAGAATCCATTAGTACATAACATAACTCCGTTTTCCTCATCTAGAATGCCATGAACAATACGTTCTCCCAAATTCTTTGTGACTAACAACATTGCTAGTCCAGAACTCCAAGGTTCTTGATGACCTTGACATATTGTTGTATACATGTGACGCACGAACGGCTGTACGGGGTTCTTCACGTAGTCACTCACGTGACTCCGAAGTAAAATGAGGGTAGAAGCAATAGGAAGCAAGGTGAAAAGTAAAAGTGGCAGGCAGAAAAATCCAGGGCAAAAAATCAAAAATGGGTCTCTTTTTAACATAAATGTATAAGGGGTAAGAGTGTTGTAAAAACAAGCATGAAGGCTTTGATTCTCAATGCAAGGAGCATTCGTAATAAGGCGGATGAGTTGAATGTGCAGATAGCTATTAATGAATATGATATAGTTGGGATCATAGAGACATGGCTTCAGGGTGACCAAGGCTGGGAGCTGGACATCCAGGGATATTCAAAATTCAGGAGGGACAGACGGGAAGGAAAGGAGGTGGGGTAGTGTTGCTGGTTAGAGAGGAGATTAACGCAATAGAAAGGAAGGACATTTGCATGGAGGAAGTGGAATCGATGGGTAGAGCTGCAAAACACTAAGGGGCAGAAAACACTAATGGGAGTTGTGTACAGGCCACCTAACAGTAGTAGTGGAGTTGGGATGGCATCAAACAGGAAATTAGAAATGCGTGCAACAAGGGTAAAACAGTTATAATGGGTGACTTCAATCTACATATAAATTGTGTGAATCAAATTGGCAGGGATGCTGAGGAAGAGGATTTCTTGGAATGTATGCAGGATAGTTTTCTAAACCAACATGTAGAGGAAACAACGAGAGAGCAGGCTATTCTAGACTGGGTAGTGAGTAATGAGGAAGGGTTAGTTAGCAGCCTTGTTGTGCGTGGCCCCTTGGGCAAGAATGACCATAATATGGTTGAGTTCTTTATTAGGATGGAGAGTGACATTGTTAACTCAGAAACAAGGGTTCTGAATTTAAAGAAAGGTAACTTTGAGGGTATGAGACGTGAATTAGTCAAGATAGACTGGCAATTGATTCTTAAAGGGTTGACGGTGGATATGCAATGGAAGGCATTTAAAGACCGCATGGATGAACTACAACAATTGTTCATCCCAGTTTGGCAAAAGAATAAATCGGGGAAGGTTGTGCATCCGTGGATAACAAGGGAAATCAGGGATAGTATCAAAACAAGAGATGAAGCATACAAATTAGTCAGAAAAAGCAGCCTACCAGAGGACTGGGAGAAATTCAGTCCAGCAGAGGAGGACATAGGGCTTAATTAGGAAAGGGAACATAGATTATGAAAGAAAACTGGCAGGGAACATAAAAACTGACTACCAAAGATTTTATAGATATGTGAAGAGAAAAAGATTAGTTAAAACAAATGTAGTCCCTTGCAGTCAGAAACTGGGCCAGGGCCAGATAAGCTGCATCCCAGTGTACTTAAGGAAGTAGCCCCAGAAATAGTGGATGCATTAGTGATAATTTTTCAAAACTCTTTAGATTCTGGAGTAGTTCCTGAGGATTGGAGGGTAGCTAATGTAACCCCACTTTTTAAAAATGGAGGGAGAGAGAAAATGGGGAATTACAGACCAGTTAGTCTAACTTTGTTAGTGGGGAAAATGTTAGAGTCAGTTATTAAAGGTCGGATAGCAGCACATTTGGAAAGTGGTGAAATCATTGGACAAAGTTAGCATGGGTTTATGAAAGGTAAATCATGTCTGACGAATCTTATAGAATTTTTCGAGAATGTGACTAGTAGAGTGGATAAGGGAGAACCAGTGGATGTGTTATATCTGGACTTTCAGAAGGCTTTCGACAAGGTCCCACATAAGAGATTAGTATGCAAACTTAAAGCACACTGTATTGGTGGTTCAGTATTGATAAGGATAGAGAACTGGCTGGCAGACAGGACCCAAAGAGTAGGAGTAAACGGGTAATTTTCAGAATGGCAGGCAGTGACCAGTGGGGTACCGCAAGGCTCGGTGCTGGAACCCCAGCTATTTACAACGTATATCCACTTTGGTGGCAAGAACAGAAAGTAGACTATTATCTGAATGGTGGCCGATTAGGAAATGGGGAGATGCAACGAGACCTGGGAGTCATGGTACACCAGTCATTGAAAGTAGGCATGCAGGTGCAGCAAGCAGTGAAGAAAGCAAATGGCATGTTAGCATTCATAGCAAAAGGATTTGAGTACAGGAGCAGGGAGGTTCTACTGCAGTTGTACATGGCATTGGTGAGACCACACCAGTAGTAATGCGTACAGTTTTGGTCCCCTAACCTGAGGCAAGACGTTCTTGCCATAGAGGGTGTACATAGAAAGTTCGCCAGACTGATTCCTGGGATGTCAGGACTTTCATATGAAGAAAGACTGGATAGACTCGGCTTGTACTCGCTAGAATTTAGAAGATTGAGGGGGGATCTTATAGAAACTTACAACATTCTTAAGGGGTTGGACAGGCTAGATGCAGGAAGATTGTTCCCTGAGGATAAGAGGGGAGTCTTTTAGGACCAAAATGAGAATTGTTTTTTTCACACAGAGAGTGGTGAATCTGTCGAATTCTCTGCCACAGAAAGTAGTTGAGGCCAGTTCATTGGCTATATTTAAGAGGGAGTTAGATGTGGCCCTTGTGGCTAAAGGGATCAGGGGGTATGGAGAGAAGGCAGGTACAGGATACCGAGTTGGATGATCAGCCATGATCATATTGAATGGCGGTGCAGGCTCGAAGGAGCGAATGGCTTACTCCTGCACCTATTTTCTATGTTTCTACGTCACCGGGTATTGTCTAGATTTTAGAGATACTGCGCGGAAACAGGCCCTTCGGCCCAACGAGTCATCGCCAACCAGTGATCACCCCGTACACTAGCTCCTACACACATTAGGGACAATTTTACAGAAGCCAATTAACCTACAAACCAGCAGGTCTTTGGAATGCGGAAGGAAACTGGAGCACCCGGAGAAAACCCACCCAGGTCACGGGGAGAACGTGCAAACTCTGTACAGCCAGCACCCGTATTTCAGGATGGAACCCGGGTCTCTACCGCTGCACCACTGTGTATTTTTGCTCTCTATCATTTCATTTATTGCTCACACCAGCAGAGTTGTGCACAAATGGTTCACATTAATAATGTCAATCTGAGGGGCAACGTTTCCACACAGAGGGTGGTGGGTGTATGGAATGAGCTGCCGTTGGATGTAGTTGAGGCTGGGACCATCACAACGTTTAAGAGACACTTGGACAGGTACATAGATAGGACATGTTTGTAGGGAGACAAAAGGGGAGGAGACAGCAAGGGTTACCTGAAATTGGTGAATTCAATGTTTATGCCACAAACCCTTGCTGTCTCCTGCCATTCTCAGAACTCCCTCAACCATCGGGCTCCTTCTCTTCCTTTTTCCTTTCTTCTCCCCATCTCCCTCCCGCCCTACATCAGTCTGAAGAAGGGTTTTGGCCCGAAACGCTGCCTATTTCCTTTGCTCCTTGCTGAGTTTCTCCAGCACTTTTGTCTACCTTTCATTTACCAGCATCTGCAGTTCCTTCTTAAACACATGTTTGTAGGGATATGGGCCAAAAGCGGGCAGGTGGGACTTGTGCAGATGGAGTATGTTGTCCAGGGTGGGACTAGTGTAGATGGGACATGTTGGTCGGGGTGGGACCAGTGCGGATGGGGCATGTTGGTTGGTGTGGGCAGGTGGGACCAGTATAGATGGGGCATGTTGGTCGGGGTGGGACTAGTATAGATGGGGCATGTTGGTCGGGGTGGGACTAGTGTAGATGGGGCATGTTGGTCGGGGTGGGCCTCGAGAAGGGCTCAGAAGATCGAGCCTTCAACACCATCAATAACGTGGGGTATTCAATGACTGTCTTGTGTCTCAGGTTCTCTGCCTGACTTCTACTTACATCAAGCCTGTGTTACCTGGCTTGTTGGTCGGGGTGGGACTAGTGTAGACGAGGCATGTTGGTCAGTGTGGGCAAGTTTGGCTGAGGGAAGGGCCTGTTTCCACGCTGTGACTCTATGAACTTCCAAGAGTAACATTCTCCTTTCTCTGGGCCATTCATTGTTAATAAAGAAAGTTGACTTTTCCTGTTTAAATGTCCACAGTAAAGTATAGGCAGAAGTGAGCCCACCTGCTTCAGCCACGATGAATTAACAAATCATCACTATTCACTTCTCAGACCTTAGAATTGGTCAGAACATTCCCTCCACCGTGACCCTTGACACCAATGTGCCTCGGGGTCATGACCTTGCCACCCACAACGTGTGGCCAGGTCTCAGGCCAATGGGATCCAGACGTCCGTCCACTGGTCAGAACACTATTTCAGCCACATGAGCAGCAAAGATGAGATAGAATATGGGAAAGACATTAAGAACCTTCTGACCTGAAGGGCCGAATGGCCTACTCCTGCACCTATTGTCAGGATAACAATCCATCCCTCAACATCAGCAAGACAAAAGAGTTAGCGTTTACAAGAACGACCCCAGGAATGAGTGGGTTAATGTACGATGAGCGTTTGTCGGCGCTGGGCCTGTACTCGCTGGAGTTTAGAAGATTGGGGGGGGGTGGGGCCACATTGAAACGTCACCGAACAGTGAAAGGCCCGGATAGAGTGGATGTGGAGAGGATGTTTCCACTAGTGGGAGAGTCTAGGGCCAGAGGTCACAGCCTCAGAATTAAAGGACCTTCCTTCAGGAAAGAGATAAGGAGGAATGTCTTTAGCCAGAAGGTGGTGAATCTATGGGATGCGTGGCCACAGACAGTGGTGGAGGCCACAGGTCAGTGGATATATTTGAGGCGTAGATAGATAGATTGTGGATTAGTGCGGGTGTCAGGGGTTATGAGCAGAAGGCAGGAGAATGAGGTTAGGAGGGAGAGATAGATCAGCCATGGTTGAATGGTGGGGTAAACTCGATGGGCCGAATGGCCTAATTCTGATTCTGTGTGTCATCCCTGACTTCAGGAAATGCAAGCAGCCACTTTGTGCAAAGAGCAATTAATCAACAGAGGGCATTTATTGCCCCGCAGACAACTACTGCCCCCTGGTGGATATCATGATGTGTGCAACAAACATCGATTGGCCACTGGTGGGCGAAGGGTTAATGTGGTCATTGGCTTGATTGATGCTGGTTAGGGAATTGTCAGCTGTTGTGTATAAAAGGGGGAGTTGTGGAAGTGTCTGAGTGCCGTTGTCCTGGGCTGTGGATGGGAGCGGTGGTCCCGGGCTGTGGATGGGAGCAGTGGTCCCGGGCTGTGGATGGGAGCGGTGGCCCTGGGGTATGGATGGGAGCAGTGGTCCCGGGCTGTGGATGGGAGCGGTGGGCCTGGGGTGTGGATGGGAGCAGTGGTCCCGGGCTGTGGATGGGAGCAGTGGTCCCGGGCTGTGGATGGGAGCGGTGGTCCCGGGCTGTGGATGGGAGCGGTGGGCCTGGGCTGTGGATGGGAGCGGTGGTCCTGGGCTGTGGATAGGAGCGGTGGTCCCGGGCTGTGGATGGGAGCGGTGGTCCCGGGCTGTGGATGGGAGCGGTGGTCCCGGGCTGTGGATGGGAGCGGTGGGCCTGGGCTGTGGATGGGAGCGGTGGTCCCGGGCTGTGGATGGGAGCGGTGGGCCTGGGGTGTGGATGGGAGCAGTGGTCCCGGGCTATGGATGGGAGCGGTGGGCCTGGGCTGTGGATGGGAGCGGTGGTCCCGGGCTGTGGATGGGAGCGGTGGGCCTGGGCTGTGGATGGGAGCCCAAAGTGCTGGAGTAACTCAGCGGGTCAGGCAGGATGCCCGTAATAAAGAGTACAGCTTTGGTGGGCAACTCATTCAGGGAGTTTACTGTTTGTGTGCAGGGTTTGATGCCCATAGTAAGAGTTACAGCATTGGGCAACTCAGTCGGGGAGTTCGTTGTTTGTGTGAAGTATTGTCTTTTATATAGCTGGCATGTTGCTGTGCCAGTTTGATTATGAAAATAGTCAATGTATTCTTCTACCATGTGGGATTCACTACTGCAGACACATTTGAATTTCACTGTGCCTTAATTGGTACATGTGACGATAAACTGACCTTGAAACATTGGGCCTGGAGTTATTTTTCCAGGCCCTGTCCATCCAGTGTTTGATATTTTGAGGTGAATGTAGAATCTTCTCACCTGCTGCTGTTTCTCCCTCTACAGTTATTCTACTTGTTTCTTGATGTGCCAAGGTCTTTGTAGATCTTCTAATGTCCCAGGTTTTCTATGGTTTGTGATAGATGGGTTTTGTCAACTTGCTGTTCCAAGTACTGCTTGTGATAGAGGGTATGATCAAGGATGTCGGGAGATTTCAATCATTCGAGTTGTAGATTGACGCGGTACGATTTCTCTATTACCTACACTAAAGGTAAGGACACGCACGTCGCTGACACTCTCTCCCGTGCACCTCGGGCATCTTGCGAACAACATCCGTATGAACAGGAATATTTCACGGTTCTCGGTGTCAACTTCGTCTCCAGCAAGCAACTGCGCACCTTGGCCGCGCACACCGCCACAGACGAAAAGCTTCAAATCCTCTCCTCCATCATCAAAACAGGCTGGCCAGACAGACAATCCAACACGCCCACAGAGGTGCAGCCTTTCTTCCTGGTCCGTGATGAACTGGTAGTTCAGAAAGAGGTTGTCGTCAAGGGTCACAAGGTGGTGATACCCTCATCGCTACAAGACGTATACTTCAAAGAGGCACACAGCGGTCACCCAGGAGCCAACGCCACAGTGGCCCGCGCCCGTAGCCTGTTCTACTGGCCGGGACTGGCCAGCTACATCCGGGACCGCGGAGCCTCCTGCCCCCGTTTGCAACAGCCTTGCGCTTCATCAGCAGTGGCAGCCCCTTCTGCAACAACCTCCACCAGCTCTGCCCTGGACATCGCTGGCGGCGGACATTTTCGAATGGTGCGGGAAGCACTACCTTGTTCTAGTCGACTCCTTTTCTAATTGGTTTGAACTAGACCAACTGACCTCCCTCACATCAGAGATGGTCATCCAGAAGCTGAAAAGACACTTCTCTACCTTTGGCGCTCTCGTCAGCCTGAGAATCGACAACGGTCGGCAGTTCACCATCCACATGTTCAAGCTTTTCGCAGACCGATGGAACTTCCAGCACGTCACGAGCAGTCCAGAGTATCCACGGAGTAATGGTCTCGCTGAACGCGCTGTCAATGTCTACCACCTGCAGACCGATGGAACTTCCAGCACGTCACGAGCAGTCCCGAGTATCCACAGAGTAATGGTCTCGCTGAACGCGCTGTCAAAAGCGCCAAACACTTGCTGGAGCGAGCACAGATTTCAAAGTCAGATGTTTATCTCGATCTCCTGAATCTCAGAAATGTTGCCAGGGACGGAACCCTGGGATCGCTAGTAAAGCGACTGATGTCGAGATTGACGAGGCCTCCGGTACCCATCGCGCAACTGGTTCCTCAGGTGCCACTATCCAGAAACGTCTACAAGAGAAGCACGACATCCAGAAACGGTCATACGACAGTTCCAGCAGACCACTCAGGCCTTTACGTCCAGGTCGGGTCGTCCGTCTACGAACTTCAACTGGACATTCCCGTCTGGGCACTGTGGTCAACCCGACTGACGAGCCACTGTCTTGCCTGGTAGACTGTGAGGGAGCGGTGTACCGGAGAAGTCGACAACACCTGCTTGCAGTGAGGAAGCCGTGACCACCGCCTGCTGGTCCCTATGCTCCACCGCTCCAGTTCCAGCCGCCGTTTGCAATGTCTACCACCTGTCCCCGCATGCCTTGCATCCCTCCACGTCCCGCAGTCTCCACTAACCACGGGGCCTCTCCCACCGCATGTTTCCCCTTTCGGTCACCACAGGCCTCCATCACGTCATTCTCGCCTCCAGGCTCTCCGTCTCATCTTTCATGTGAGGGAGGGGAGGGTTTGGTCTGCACGCGCTCGGGCCGTGTTAGTAGACCACCAGACAGATATGGTGAGTATGTTTAACCCCATGGCATGAGTGCCCTTTCACACTTAACCTTTGGGGGGAAGGATGTAGATTGATGTTGCATGTTAACCAATCACACACCAGCCAGCATCTCTAACTCCACCCCACTGTAATACTGATACTAATACTATTGCTCTGCACCAACAGTTGGGGCAGCCAGGAGGTGTTGATAACCAACCATCCTTCATGCTGTTAAGTTTTAGTGCTGATTAAAGATGTGTGTGAATCGTATACTGAGTCTGGAAGTCATTTACAGAAGTGATCTGTTTATTTGTTATGACCAAGTCTATATAATCTAGTCTTTGTGGAGATGGTATGGAGATAAGGCCCTTGTTTAGACCCTCTCGTGGTTTCAATGGGGATAAATCTTTGAGAAAGATTAACAATGTATTTTCCTAATTGCTTTGTGGTCATGTTCTTTGTATTTCAGGGTGCTGGAATGTTGAGCAGAAGTGCTGGAGGAACTCTGAGGGTCAGGCAGCATCTGTGGGGGAAATAGACAGATGGCATTTTGTGTCGGAAACCTACGGACTGGAGTAGGGGAAGAAAGATGGACATCGCACGCTGCTGCACTGGTGAGTAAGGCAAGGCAGCGCCTTTATCACCTCGGGCAATTGAGGAAATTCCGAGTGTCTCTGAGGATCCTCCAGTGCTTCTACTCAGCGTCTGTGGAAAGCATCTTGTCCAGAAACATCACAATCTGGTTTGGGAATTGCTCTGCCCAGGACAAGAAGGCTCTGCAGAGAGTAGTGCGTTCAGCCGAACGCACTATGGGAGCTACACTCGCCCCTCTGCAGGAACTATACATCAGAAGGTGCAACTCCAAAGCCAACAAGATCATGAGAGACCCCTTCCACCCCAGCAACAGACTGTTCCAGCTGCTACGGTCAGGCAAACGCCTTTGTTACCATGTTATGAGAACAGAGAGGATGAGAAGCAGTTTCTTCCCACAGGCCATTAGGCCCGTAAACTCCTATCTCACCAGGGACTAACTTTACGGGACCAATTCACTGTTGTGTGGTGTCTTTTTTAAATTGCTGTTTTTTTTCCTCTTTTTTCTTCCCATAAATATGTGATTCTATTCCACTCTGTTTTGCAGTTTGTTTTTTGCACAATCCGCGAGCATTGCCACTTTTAATTTCACTGCACATCTCGTATGCGTATGTGACGAATAAACGTGACTTGACTTGTCGTGGGGGTGAGGGATTGGGAGGGGTGGGGGCTCACAAGTGAAATAGCTTAGGGCCTCTCTTCATCTAAATTCGGCCCTGGGTTGGGGGGAGAAAGATGGAAAGTGGGGCTGGGACAAAGCCTGGCACGTGGGGGTGGGTGATTGGCAGATGGATGGAATAAGTGGCAAAGGCCAGAGGTGAAAGTGATGAAACATGTTGGATAAGAAGGGTAGAGGTGTGGAAGATGAAGCCAGAGGGAGGTTTATGGGTGAATGGGACGGGAGAGGGTAACAGGGAAATGTGGCATGGAGGTGGGAAATCAGCACTGGTGATGTGTACCCCCTCTTTCCCTGCCCCCCACACCCTGGTGATGGGAACCCCCTCTTTCCCTGTCCCCCACACCCTGGTGATGGGAACCCCCTCTTTCCCTGCACCCCCACCCTGGTGATGTGTACCCCCTCTTTCCCTGTCCCCCACACCCTGGTGATGGGAACCCCCTCTTTCCCTGCACCCCCACCCTGGTGATGGGAACCCCCTCATTCCCTGCACCCCCACACTGGTGATGTGTACCCCCTCTTTCCCTGCACCCCCACACTGGTGATGGGAACCCCCTCTTTCCCTGCACCCCCACACCCTGGTGATTGGAACCCCCTCTTTCCCTGCACCCCCACACACTGGTGATGGGAACCCCCTCTTTCCCTGCACCCCCACCCTGGTGATGGAAACCCCCTCTTTCCCTGCCCCCCACACCCTGGTGATGGGAACCCCCTCTTTCCCTGCACCCCCACCCTGGTGATGGGAACCCCCTCTTTCCCTGCACCCCCACCCTGGTGAGGGGAGCCTCCTCTTTCCCTGCACCCCACACCCTGGTGATGGAAACCCCCTCTTTCCCTGCACCCCACACCCTGGTGATGGGAACCCCCTCTTTCCCTGCACCCACACCCTGGTGATGGGAACCCCCTCTTTCCCTGCACCCCCACCCTGGTGATGGGAACCCCCTCTTTCCCTGCACCCCCACCCTGGTGATGGGAACCCCCTCTTTCCCTGCACCCACACCCTGGTGATGGGAACCCCCTCTTTCCCTGCACCTCCACCCTGGTGATGGGAACCCCCTTTTCCCTGCACCCCCACCCTGGTGATGGGAACCCCCTCTTTCCCTGCACCCCCACCCTGGTGATGGGAACCCCCTCTTTCCCTGCACCCCCACCCTGGTGATGGGAACCCCCTCTTTCCCTGCACCCCCACCCTGGTGATGGGAACCCCCTCTTTCCCTGCACCCCCACCCTGGTGATGGGAACCCCCTCTTTCCCTGCACCCCCCCCCCTGGTGATGGGAACCCCCTCTTTCCCTGCACCCCCACCCTGGTGATGGGAACCCCCTCTTTCCCTGCACCCCCACCCTGGTGATGGGAACCCCCTCTTTCCCTGCACCCCCACCCTGGTGATGGGAACCCCCTCTTTCCCTGCACCCCCCCCCTGGTGATGGGAACCCCCTCTTTCCCTGCACCCCCACCCTGGTGATGGGAACCCCCTCTTTCCCTGCACCCCCCCACCCTGGTGATGGGAACCCCCTCTTTCCCTGCACCCCCACCCTGGTGATGGGAACCCCCTCTTTCCCTGCACCCCCACCCTGGTGTGAACACTACCCTCAACACCTTGGTCACTCTGCTCCTTCCCTCTGTACGCTCACCTCCCAAACCAGTCTCGTATTTCACTCTATCCCCTTCCACCCGTATCCCTCCCTCCAGCTTTACGTTTCACTCTTCTCATCTGTTACCCCTTTTGTCTCCTTGTCACCCCTAGCCAATGACACAACCCATCACCCTCTCCCCTGTATCCACTAATCACATAACAGGCTTTGCCCTGCTCCCACCTCTTTCCCACTTTCTCTGCCCGACTCCATCAGCCTGAAAGGGTCCAACAGGAAACGACAGCATCTGTCCATTCCCTTTGTGGTCGGGTAGATGGTGCCCGATCTGCCAAGTACCTCCAGCACTTTGTTTTAGACCAGGTTACATCCCCTGTTTAAAGTCATCCTAGTTGGCTGCTGTTGCAGGGAAAGTAGTTTAATGTTGATAACACTTGAAGTCTCATTACAAATTATCGATCCTGCCATTCACCCTACTGTAGTTTTGGAATTGATCTAAATCTACATTTGGTTTGAGCGTGTTTGTTGCCAGAATCGTAGAAGCATAGAATATAGGTGCAAGAGTAGGCCGTTCGGCCCTACGAGCCTGCACCGCCATTCAATATGATCATGGCTGATCATCCAACTCAGTATCCCGTACCTGCCTTCTCTCCATACCCCCTGATCCCTTTAGCCATAAGGGCCAGATCTAACTCCCTCTTAAATATAGCCAATGAACTGGCCTCAACTACCTTCCGTGGCAGAGAATTCTAGAGACTCACCACTCTCTGTGTGAAAAATGTTTTCCTCATCTCGGTCCTAAAGGAATTCCCCCTTATCCTTAGACTGTGACCCCTTGTTCTGGACCTCCCCAACATCGGGAACAATCTTCCTGCATCTAGCCTGTCCAACCCCTTAAGAATTTTGTAAGTTTCTATAAGATCCCCCCTCAATCTTCTAAATTCCAGCGAGTACAAGCTGAGTCTATCCAGTCTTTTCTCATATGAAAGTCCTGACATCCCAGGAATCAGTCTGATGAACCTTCTCTGTACCCCCTCTATGGCAAGAATGTCTTTTCTCAGATTTGGAGACCAAAACTGTACGCAATATTCCAGGTGTGGTCTCACCAAAACTGTACAACTGCAGTAGAACCTCCCTGCTCCTGTACTCAAATCCATTCCCCCCCCTCTCTGCTCCTTTGTGAAGGTGACCAATTAGCGTTAGTTTCACTTCCACTTTCTCTGCCCTACTCCATCAGTCTGATGAAGGATCCCAACCTGAAACATCTGTCCATTCCCTTTGCAGGCAGGCAGATGGTGCCTGACCCACTGAGTTACATAGAAACATAGAAAAATAGGTGCAGGAGTAGGCCATTCGGCCCTTTGAGCCTGCACCGCCATTCAATGTGATCATGGCTGATCATCCAACTCCGTATCCCGTACCTGCCTTCTCTCCATACCCCCTGATCCCTTTAGCCACAAGTGCCACATCTAACGCCGTCTTAAATATAGCCAATGAACTGGCCTCAACTACCTTCTGTGACAGAGAATTCCAGAGATTCACCACTCTCTGTGTATAGAATGTTTTCCTCATCTCGGTCCTAAAGGAATTCCCCCTTATCCTTAGACTGTGACCCCTTGTTCTGGACTCCCCCAACATCGGGAACAATCTTCCTGCATCTGGCTTGTCCAACCCCTTAAGAATTTTGTAAGTTTCTATAAGATCCCCCCTCAATCTTCTAAATTCCAGCGAGTACAAGCCGAGTCTATCCAGTCTTTCCTCATATGAAAGTCCTGACATCCCAGGAATCAGTCTGGTGAATCTTCTCTGTACCCCCTCTATGGCAAGGATGTCTTTCCTCAGATTTGGAGACCAAAACTGTACGCAATACTCCAGGTGTGGCCTCACCAAAACCCTGTACAACTGCAGTAGAACCTCCCTGCTCCTATACTCAAATCCTTTTGCTATGAATGCTAACATACCATTTGCTTTCTTCACTGCCTACTTTCAATGACTGGTGTACCATGACACCCAGGTCTCGTTGCATCTCCCCTTTTCCTAATCTGCCACCATTCAGATAATAGTCTACCCTCATGTTTTTGCCACCAAAGTGGATAACCTCACATTTATCCACATTATACTGCATCTGCCATGCATCTGCCCATTCACTCAGCCTATCCAAATCACCCTGCAGCCTCTAAGCATCCTCCTCACACCTAACTATACCCCCCAGCTTGGTGTCATCTGCAAATTTGGAGATGTTGCATTGCATACTCCAGCACTTTGTTTTAGACCAGGTTACATCCCCTGTTTAAAGTCATCCTCGTTGGCTGCTGTTGCAGGGAAAGTAGTTTAATGTTGATGACACTTGTTTTTAACTCATTACAATGAAGTAATCTTGCCCCTTCCACTCACCCAACTGTAGCTTTGTTTGGAATTGGTCTAAATCTATATTTAGTTTAGTGTGTTTGTGTCTGTTGCCAGAATCCATTTCTTCTCCTCTCTGCTCCTTTTTAAAGGGGTGACCAATTAGTGTTAGTTTCCACCCAGGATCTCCAAAGACTGGGTCCTCTGGTGCTGGAAGAGTCTGCCAGGGTTAGACTGTCTTCCCCATTCTGCCAAATGTTGCATAAACTGGGCCAAACGTCACCACTGTTCCTTTACTTGTACGTCTCATTTAATTCAAAGTATTTCTTTGTCGGTTAAAGTAGTATCTGGTTTGTCATGGTGTGTTTCTCCAGATATTTGAACTGCCTGTATGCTCCTATCTGTTTCTGTTTGTGCGCAGGGTTTCAATGTCCATGGTAAAGGGCACGGTATCAGGGGCAGTGTGGGGGAGAACACTTCATGTGACACGGTAAGTTTCACATTTAGAGACACAGCGCGGAAACAGGCCCTTTGGCCCATCGAGTCCGCATCGACCAGCGGTCCCTGCACATTAACACTATCCTACACACACTGGGGACAATGTTACATTTAAACCAAGTCAATTAACCTACAAACCTGCACATCTTTGGATAGTGGGAGGAAAGTGAAGATCTCTGAGAAAACCCACTCGGTCACTGGGAGAACGTGCAAACTCCGTACAGAGCCCGTGTCTCTGGCGCTGTAAGGCAACAACTCTACCGCTGTGCCACTGTGCTGCCCTTCAACAAAGCTGGCATGTTGCTGTGCCAGTGAATTACAGTAGTCAATGTATTCTGCTACCCTGTAGGGTTCACTACAATCCTTTCCAAGTGGATTGACCAAGTGGGTTTTCTCAGAGATCTTCACTTTCCTCCCACTATCCAAAGACGTGCAGGTTTGTAGGTTAATTGACTTGGTATAAATGTAACATTGTCCCTAGTGTGTGTAGGATAGTGTTGATGTAGGGTGGGAGGGAGATGGGGAGAAGAAAGGAAAAAGGAAGAGAAGGAGCCCGATGGTTGAGGGAGTTCTGAGAATGGCAGGAGACAGCAAGGGTTTGTGGCATAAACATTGAATTCACCAATTTCAGGTAACCCTTGCTGTCTCCTCCCCTTTTGTCTCCCTACAAACATGTCCTATCTATGTACCTGTCCAAGTATCTTTTAAACGTTGTGATAGTCCCTGCTTCAACTGCCTCCTCCGGCAGCTCATTCCATACACCCACCACCCTCTGTGTGGAAACGTTGCCCCTCAGATTGACATTATTAATGTGAACCATTTGTGCACAACTCTGCTGGTGTGAGTAATAAATGAAATGATAGAGAGCAAAAATACACAGTGGTGCAGCGGTAGAGTTGCTGCCTCGCAGCACCAGAGACCCGGGTTCCATCCTGAATACGGGTGCTGTCTGTACGGAGTTTGTACGTTCTCCCCGTGACCTGCGTGGGTTTTCTCCGGGTGCTCCAGTTTCCTTCCGCATTCTAAAGACCTGCTGGTTTGCAGGTTAATTGGCTTCTGTAACATTGTCCCTAATGTGTGTAGGATGGAGCTAGTGTACGGGGTGATCACTGGTCGGCGATGACTCGTTGGGCCGAAGGGCCTGTTTCCGCGCAGTATCTCTAAAATCTAAACAATACCCGGTGACGTAGAAACATAGAAAACAGGTGCAGGAGTAAGCCGGAGGAGGCAGTTGAGGCCGGGACTATCACAATGTTTAAGAGACACTTGGATAGGACAGGTTTGGAGGGATATGGGCGGGGTGGGACTAGTGCAGATGGGGCATGTTGGTCAGGGTTGGACTAGTGTAGATGGGGCATGTTGGTCGGGGTGGGACTAGTGTAGATGGGGCATGTTGGTCAGTGTGGGCAAGTTTGGCTGAGGGAAGGCCCTGTTTCCATGCTGGGCTGTTTCCACACTGTGACTCTATGAACTTCCAAGAGTAACATTCTCCTTTCTCTGGGTCATTCATTGTTAATAAAGAAAGTTGACTTTTCCTGTTTAAATGTCCACAGTAAAGTATAGGCAGAAGTGAGCCCAGAGGGCACAGCGTCAGAATAAAAGAATGTATCTTTACTAAAGTGATGATGCCCGAACCTTATCACAACTGAAATTGAACCTGGCTGATGTGAAATGTAGAAACAAAGACCTGTAGATGCTGGTTTATACCAAAGATGGACACATTGCTGGAGTAACTCAGTGGGTCAGGCAGCATCTCTGGACAAACAAGAGAGTTTGGGATGGAATAGAAGAAGGGTTCTTACCCAAAATATCACCCATCCTTATCCTCCAGAGATGGTGCCTGACTCGCTGAGTTTCTCCAGCACTCTTATCATGGTCTCCTCTATATCCCGCAGCCCCGCTCCCACTCCCCATCCCCCTACTCGTAACAAGGACAGAGTCCCCCATGTCCTCACCTTCCACCCTACCAGCCGTCACATACAACAGACAATCCTCCGACATTTTCACCACCTCCAATGGGATCCAAACACTGGCCACATCTTCCCATTCTCCAATTTCAGGTAGTCCTTCCTTCCTTTCTCCCTCCTTCCCTTCCTAGCTCTCCCACCGCCTACTGTCTCTGCCTCTTTCTTTCTTTATCCCACCCCCATCGCAACATCAGTCTGAAGAAGGGTCTCAACCTGAAACGTCACCTATCCCTTCTCTCCATAGATGCTGCCTGACCCGCTGAGTTACTCCAGCATTTTTGTCTACCTTTGATTTTTCCAGCATCTGCAGTTCTTTCTTATTCCACACGGTGGGAGTGTTGACCACAAATTGGACGGGCCTGCAGTGCCTCGGATCACCACATGGTGGGAGTGTTGACCACGAATTGGAGCGACCTGTTATACAAATTCACTGCACATTGGGAGCGCTGTCCATTAGCACAATGTTGTATTTCCAATTGTAGCCAATTTTCTGAGTAGTAATTGTCCAATCAAAGCTCGTTTGACATTGGTCAATTGGCGTCCAACCTCTTCTTCTTCTTCTGTCGTATGTCTTTTAGACCTGCTGCTCCGTTGAGGCAAGCCAGGCCAACGTGTCATCGTCCAGGTCAATCGTCCAACCTCAATCACGCGCTTTGT
The DNA here is from genome assembly GCA_963514005.1 of Raja brachyura. The sequence goes on from OY740789.1 coordinate 800,694, forward strand.
TTCCTGGTCGCTAGGCAGCAAGTACTCTGGGATTCTGGGATCATGGCTGCTTCCTCATTACATCAAAACAATAGCAAGGTTTCCAGGGAATAAAGGTGGTGCTAACCTTGCTGATCATTTTGTTTTACAATTGATTTATCTTTAGAAAGTTATGATGTGAACTGTTAAATAAAAATGATAAATAACAAATGTAGAGTTAGGGTTAGTAGTGATGGGTCTTCCCCTTCCCCCTCTTTTAGTCAGGTTACCCCGACCACACACCCGCCAGTTAAAACTCCCCGCTTTATTATGGATCACAATTTCTACAAATTCCGAAATATAAAACTATGTCGACTCACACAAAATGGGAATGCTAGTCTTCACTAAATATATGCAAACATTTTCTGAGATTTCAGGAAATTCCCAGCTCCCCTTTTGGACTCCGGGTACGATGTACCCCCTGCACCACTCTCTCATAGGCCTGTGAATATGTACGCGCATACGTGAACAAAATACTGTGTGTGGTATGTACCTTTGTTAGGTTCCTAAAAATGGCCTCAACAAATTGGTCCCAGCAGCCCCAGATTTGGTGCCCATTGTTGACAGTTTAACAAAGATCATCCTCTGGAGTGTGAAAACGACCTCTGAAAGCTGCCTGCATGTCTTCCAAGAGAATGGATTGTGCTGCAGAAAGTAAACACACATGCACTTAATAACCATTGAAGACTGTGTTAGTTGTCGGCCTGCGAGGATGAGAATGGAAGAAGCACAGAAGATAAACAAAGTAGGAGCTTTAAAACAAATACAACATGTGCTAATTGCCTGCCTTCCTGCATATTTAATGCAGCAGCTTTTGGAGACAAGATTCAAACTTCAAACACATAACCTGTGAAAGGTGTCTGCAAGAGAATGGAAGAGGGGCTGCAGAATATCATGAACAACTTGATTGCCTGCAACCCTGCTAGAGAATTACATAGATCTAAAGCGCTATTGCAGGAAAAATTATGAACTTGTACATCTAAATGAACCTGTCCAAATTGCAATCATGGCTAAAAGAAAATTGTTGAGCTACTGAAGTAAAAAAACAAGCAGGTACTCACAAGTGTAGTCGGGTTACCCTCTATCACAAGCAGTACTTGGAACAGCAAGTTGTCAAAGCCCATCTATCACAGACCATAGAAAGCTGGGGCCATTAGAAGATCTCAAAAGACCTTGGCTCATCAACCAGAAACAAGTAGAGTAACTGTAGATGGAGAAACAGCAGCAGGTGATAAGAATCTACATTCACCTCAAAATATCAAACACTGGATGGACAGGGCCTGGAAAAATAACTCTAGGCCCAATGTTTCAAGGTCAGTTTATCGTCACATGTACCAATTAAGGCACAGAGGAATTCAAATGTGTCTGCAATAGTGAATCCTACACGGTAGAAGAATACATTGACTATTTTCATAATCAAACTGGCACAGCAACATGCCAGCTATATCACAGACACCACTTCACACAAACAGTGAACTCCCTGAATGAGCTGCCCAATGCTGCAACTCTTACTATGGGCATCAACCCTGTACACAAACAGTGAACTCCCCGAGTTGCCCAAAGCTATGACTCTTACTATGGGCATCCTGCCTGACCCACTGAGTTACTCCAGCACTCTGTGAAACGTCACCTATCCATGTTCTCCACAGATGCTGCCTGACCCGCTGAGTTACTCCAGCACTCTGTGAAACGTCACCTATCCATGTTCTCCACAGATGCTGCCTAACCCGCTGAGTTACTCCAGCACTCTGTGAAACGTCACCTATCCATGTTCTCCACAGATGCTGCCTGACCCACTGAGTTACTCCAGCACTCTGTGCCTTTTGTTTTGTAAACCAGCACCTGCAGTTCCTTGATTTTCATCCCAAATCTTCCCTGGTTTCAGGGCTTTTACTAAGTTTGGCATCTGGGTAATGGGTGCATTACGGGGAAAGGTAAAGGGTCACAGAGCAATAAAGAACCAATTTGCAGTAAAGAGCATAATTATATCTAATTTGTAGACAGCGCTCCCAATGTGCAGTGAATTTGTATAACAGGTCGCTCCAATTCGTGGTCAACACTCCCACCATGTGGTGATCCACCGCACTGCAGGCCCGTCCAATTTGTGGTCAACACTCCCACCATGTGGAATAAGAAAGAACTGCAGATGCTGGAAAAATCAAAGGTAGACAAAAATGCTGGAGTAACTCAGCGGGTCAGGCAGCATCTATGGAGAGAAGGGATAGGTGACGTTTCAGGTTGAGACCCTTCTTCAGACTGATGTTGCGATGGGGGTGGGATAAAGAAAGAAAGAGGCAGAGACAGTAGGCGGTGGGAGAGCTGGGAAGGGGAAGGGAAGGAGGGAGAAAGGAAGGAAGGACTACCTGAAATTGGAGAATGGGAAGATGTGGCCAATGGTGGGATCCCATTGGAGGTGGTGAAAATGTCGGAGGATTGTCTGTTGTATGTGACGGCTGGTAGGGTGGAAGGTGAGGACATGGGGGACTCTGCCCTTGTTACGAGTACGGGGATGGGGAGTGGGAGCGGGGCTGCGGGATATAGAGGAGACCATGATAAGAGTGCTGGAGAAACTCAGCGGGTCAGGCACCATCTCTGGAGGATAAGGATGGGTGATATTTTGGGTCAGAACCCTTCTTCTATTCTATCCCAAAATCTCTTGTTTGTCCAGAGATGCTGCCTGACCCACTGAGTTACTCCAGCAATGTGTCCATCTTTGGTATAAACCAGCATCTACAGGTCTTTGTTTCTACATTTCACATCAGCCAGATTCAATTTCAGTTGTGATAAGGTTCGGGCATCATCACTTTAGTAAAGATACATCCTTTTATTTCTGACACTGTGCCCTCTGGGCTCACTTCTGCCTATACATTACTGTGGACATTTAAACAGGAAAAGTCAACTTTCTTTATTAACAATGAATGACCCAGAGAAAGGAGAACGTTACTCTTGGAAGTTCATAGAGTCACAGTGTGGAAACAGGCCCTTCCCTCAGCCAAACTTGCCCACACTGACCAACATGCCTCGTCTACACTAGTCCCACCCCGACCAACATGCCCCATCTACACTAGTCCTACCCCACAGACCAACATGCCCCATCTACACTAGTCCCACCCCGACCAACATGCCCCATCTACACTAGTCCCACCCCGACCAACATGCCCCATCTACACTAGTCCCACCCTGACCAACATGCCCCATCTACACTAGTCCCACCCCGACCAACATGCCCCATCTACACTAGTCCCACCCCGACCAACATGCCCCATCTACACTAGTCCCACCCCGACCAACATGCCCCATCTACACTAGTCCCACCCCGACCAACATGCCCCATCTACACTAGTCCCACCCCGACCAACATGCCCCATCTACACTAGTCCCACCCCGACCAACATGCCCCATCTACACTAGTCCCACCCCGACCAACATGCCCCATCTACACTAGTCCCACCCCGACCAACATGCCCCATCTACACTAGTCCCACCCCGACCAACATGCCCCATCTACACTAGTCCCACCCCGACCAACATGCCCCATCTACACTAGTCCTACCCCGACCAACATGCCCCATCTACACTAGTGCCACCCCGACCAACATGCCCCATCTACATTAGTCCCACCCCGACCAACATGCCCCATCTACACTAGTGCCACCCTGACCAACATGCCCCATCTACACTTGTCCTACCCCGACCAACATGCCCCATCTACACTAGTCCCACCCCGACCAACATGCCCCATCTACACTGGTCCCACCCCGACCAACATGCCCCATCTACACTGGTCCCACCCCGTCCAACATGCCCCATCTACACTAGTCCCACCCCGACCAACATGCCCCATCTACACTAGTCCCACCCCGACCAACATGCCCCATCTACACTGGTCCCACCCCGACCAACATGCCCCATCTACACTAGTCCCACCCCGTCCAACATGCCCCATCTACACTAGTCCCACCCCGACCAACATGCCCCATCTACACTAGTCCCACCCCGACCAACATGCCCCATCTACACTAGTCCCACCCCGACCAACATGCCCCATCTACACTAGTCCCACCTGCCTGCGTTTGGCCCATATCCCTCCAAACCTGTCCTATCCAAGTGTCTCTTAAACGTTGTGATAGTCCCTGCCTCAACTACCACCTCCGGCAGCTCATTCCTTACACCCACCACCCTCTGTGTGGAAACGTTGCCCCTCAGATTGACATTATTAATGTGAACCATTTGTGAACAACTCTGCTGGTGTGAGTAATAAATGAAATGATAGAGAGCAAAAATACACAGTGGTGCAGCGGTAGAGTTGCTGCCTCACAGCGCCAGAGACCCGGGTTCCATCCTGAATACGGGTGCTGTCTGTACAGAGTTTGCACGCTCTCCCCGTGACCTGCGTGGGTTTTCTCCGGGTGCTCCGGTTTCCTTCCGCATTCCAAAGACCTGCTGGTTTGTAGGTTAATTGGCTTCTGTAACATTGTCCCTAATGTGTGTAGGATGGAGCTAGTATATGGGGTGATCACTGGTCGGCGATGACTCGTTGGGCTGAAGGGCCTGTTTCCGCGCAGTATCTCTAAAATCTAAACAATACCCGGTGACTTGGCCTCCACCGCCCTCTGTGGCAATGAATTCCACAGATTCACCACCCTCCGGCTAAAGAAATTCCTCCTCATCTCCTTTCTAAAGGCATGGGTGGGAAAGGCACAGAGGGTGAGGGACCAGATGTGGGCATGTGGGACTAGCTTCGATAGGCATGGCTGTGTGTTTCTGTGCTGTGAGACTGACGGGGCTCAACAGGGTAGTAGTTTGATGCTTCAGCCTGCAGCAACCCAGGAGAACTGTGTTCCAGATGCTTCATTAGTTTGTTGTTCTGCACATCGATCGGGAGGCGATGAAATCGCCCGTTCACACGCAGCCGCCAGAGCAAACAGTGATGACAAACGCAATAAATGCAATATGCAGTGCAGAACAGTGCAAGACTGTGTTGCAGAAAGCCCGGGGTAGCACGGACGAGAGGGGCTGAAGGGCCTGTCTCTGGGCAGGGCGGCCCAAGCCGACACAATTGTGCACGATCAGTCAGCATTATCCTTTGTTTAATATATAGACGAAAGCTGATCATGTTCAAGTTGGGATTTATTGCCACATGCACCAATTAAGGTACAGTGATATTTGAGTTACCGTACAGCCATACTGAGTAAAAAGCAACAAGACACACAGCCCCATAAAATAAAATCTAACATAAACATCCACCACAGTGGAATCCACATTCCTCACTGTGATGGAAGGTGATAAAGTTCAATCATCTTCCCCTTTTGTTCACCCGTGGTCGGTGCTGTTGAACCCCCCGCAGTCGCCACTCGCTGCTGACACACTACATAAAAGTCCCTTTAAACGTCCATGATCCAAAGACATCCTCATGAAGAAGGCCTACGCTTGGACAGCTATCCAGCCAGAAGGTGCGAACGCATTGCGGGAGTTTGCGATATTTCTTAGAAGTATGAAAGAAATGACTACCCTCTTAGACCACATGCAAGAAATGAATGTTGTCAGCAATATGAAAATGATCACTCTAAAACTGCCCTATAGACTTAGAGAAAAGATAAAGCTGGTCTGTTACAGGAAAATGAGAATCGAGAGGCCATGCTTCCTGATCTGGGGAACTTCATAGACAAGGAAGTACGGTTCATGTCAAATTTACACTATGAGAGTATTCAAGATCCTAAACCAATCGCAACTGTCAAAGGTTCTACCTTTACTAAAACAAAAGGAAGATCAGGACCTAAGGGAAGTAGTTTTGATTCCGCTGTAAATACCTGCAGAAACGAAAGGCCAAAAGGAAGAAGATACATCTACTGTTAAGCCAAGATGGTTCTGCTTGTCATCCAGTAAGAAGAAGAGAGGGATGACAAAGAGATGGCCCACGAGGGAAGGGAAGGGGGGCTGTCGATGACTGGTCAGCTCGGACCTTGCATCCCGTCCCAAGAATGGACACCACATTCTTGACAGGGCCAAGGAGAGCTTGCAATAGGAACACTTCTCCATCAGTTTCCCAGCACGGATGGCTGACCTGCTGAGTTCTACCGGCACTTTGGAGGGGAATGGACAGGCGACGTGTCGGGTCTGGGCCCTTCTTTGCACTGATGGAGTCGAGGGAGAAAGCTGGAAAAAAGAGATGGGGTTGGGACAGACTCCAGGACTTGATTGGGGGGGGGAGTCTCCTTAATTTGGAGAATTCAATGTTCATGTCATTGGGCTGTAAGCTATGAGGTGCTGTTCCTCCAGTTTGCGTGTCACCTCACTCTGGCAATGGAGGAGGCCCAGGACAGAAACATCAGTGTGGGAGTAGGAAGGGGAGTTAAAATGGTTGGCAACCGGGAGATTCAGCTGGCCTTGGAGGACCGAGCGCAAGTGTAGGTGAAATGCACGCCTAGTCCTGATACAATAGACATTAGACAAGAGACAATAGTTGCAGGAGTAGGCCATTCGGCCCTTTGAAACAGCACCACCATTCAATGTGATCATGGCTGATCATCCACAATCAGTACCCCGTTCCTGCCTTCTCCCCATATCCCCTGACTCCGCTATCTTTAAGAGCTCTATCTAGCTCTCTCTTAAAAGTATCCAGAGAACCGGCCTCCACCGCCCTCTGAGGCAGAGAATTCCACAGACTCACAACTCTCTGAGCGAAAAGAAATGTCTATCTCTGTTCAAAATGGCTTACACCTTATTCTTAAACTGTGGCCCCCTGTTTCTGGACTCCTCCAACACTGGGAACATGTTTCCTGCCTCTAGCGTGTCCAAACCCTTAATAATCTAATATGTTTCAATAAAATCCCCTCTCATCCAAACTCCAGAGTATGCAAGCTGAGCTGCTCCATTCTCTCAGCATATGACAGTCGACCATCCCGGGAATTAACCTACGCTGCACTCCCTCAATAGCAGGAATGTCCTTCCTCAAATTTGAAGACTAAAACTGCACACAATACTCCAGGTGTGGTCTTACTAGGGCCCTGTACAACTGCAGAAGGACCTCTTTGCTCCTATACTCAACTCCTCTTGTTATGAAGGCCATTCGCCATTCGCTTTCTTCACTGCCTGCTGTACCTGCATGCTCACTTTAATTGACTGATGAACAAGGACCCCCAGATCCCGTTGTACTTCCCCTTTTCCCAACTTGACACCGTTTAGATAATAATCTGCCTTCCTGTTTCTGTTACCAAAGTGGATAACCTCACATTTATCCACATTAAACTGCATCTGCCATGCATCTGCCCACTCCCCCAACCTGTCCAAGTCACCCTGCATTCTCATAGCATCCTCCTCACAGTTCACACTGCCACCCAGCTTTGTGTCATCTGCAAATTTGCTAATGTTACTTTGAATCCCTTCATCCAAATCATTGATGTATATGGTAAATAGCTGCGGTCCCAGCACCGAGCCTTGTGGCACCCCACTAGTCACTGCCTGCCATTCTGAAAGGGACCTGTTAATCCCAACTCTGTGTTTCCTGTCTGCCAACCACTTCTCTATCGTTGTCAGCACTCTACCCCCAATACCATGTGCCCTAAATTTGCCCACTAATCTCCTATGTGGGACCTTATCAAATGCTTTCTGAAAGTCCAGGTACACTACATCCACTGGCTCTCCCTTGTCCATATTCCTATTTAAATCCGCAAGAATTCCAGAAGATGAGTCAAGCATGATTTCCCCTTTGTAAATAATTGACTCCAGCATCTTCCCCACCCCCGATGTCAGGCTAACGCAGGGGTGGGGAACCTGCAGCCTTAAGGCCACATGCGGCCTTCTGGGCCATTAAGTGCGGCCTTTTGAATGAATCCAAATTTTGTAGAACAAATCCTTTATTTTTATTAATATGTTTTTGTTCGTCATTTATTATTTTTATTTAAATCTTTAAATGAACGTGTTTAAAATACCAAAGAGTACAAGAAGATTCAACAAAATTAGCATTTTTTAGCATTCAAATTAGCATTTCAATCTCGTCTAGTTGTTGTCTCCAAGGCTGCTATAGAACTACAGATGGAAGTGATTGAGCTCTCAGGAGATGACATTTTAAAGTCCTTATTTGACGCTGAAAGATCCGATTGAAATATGGAAAAATGCGATAGAATGCCCAGCCTTCGACAACACGCACGAAAAATGCTTTCTTGCTGTTCAACCACTTATTGCTGCGGATCTACATTCTTCTATCTAACCCAAATCAAGACGCCCTTAAGGTCACAAATGACGGATACCCATCTAGAAGATCAGCTGAAACTGCGTACCTCCATGTTGCAACCAAATATTCAAATGCTTTCCCACAAAAAGCAGTCACAACAAAGTCATTGAAAGGTTAGTTAACTTTAGAATTAACCATTTGCTTTCATTTTCTTGAAGTTAGTACATAGGAGTTAGATTTTTACAAAATAAAGTCCATTTTGAACTACATCTAATTGCAGTTTCATGGATGCGGCCTTATTAGATTACAGCTAACAATGCATCATTCCAACATGAAAAGGTTCCCCACCCCTGGGCTAACGTCTATAATTCCCTGTTTTCTCTCTCCCGCCTTTCTTAAAAAGTGGGATATTAGCTACCCTCCAATCCACAGCAACTGATCCTGAATCTATAGAACATTGGAAAATGATCACCAATGCGTCCAAGATTTCTAGAGCCACTTCCTTAAGTACACTGGGATGCAGACCATCAGGCCCTGGGGATTTATCAGCCTTCAGTCCCATCAGTCTATCCAACACCATTTCCTGCCTAATGTGGATTTCCATCAGTTCCTCCATCACCCCAGATCCTCTGGCCACTGGTACATCAGGAAGATTGTTTGTGTCCTCCTTAGTGAAGACGGATCCAAAGTACCTGTTCAACTCATCTGCCATCTCCTTGTTCCCCATAATAAATTCACCTTTTTCCGTTTTCAAGTCCAACTTTGGTTTTAACCAATGTTTTCCTCTTCACAAACGTAAAGAAGGAACAGCAGATGCCGGTTTACAAAGAGAGACACAATCTCCTGGAGTAACTTGCATGTCTGGAGAGCATGGACAGGCAACATTCTAGGTCAGGACCCTTCTTCAGACTGCTTGGTGTGGTGGGGTGGAGAAAGTTGGAACGGAGAGGTGGGAGTGGTCGCCTTAGATTCCCTTCCCTCTACAGATGCGGCCTGACCCACTGAGTTCCTCCACCGCTTTAGAGGGAATGGACACACGACGTTTGGAGTCAGGACCCTTCTTCAGACTGAGTGGAGAGGGTGGGGGGAGGAAGCTGGAAAAGAGAGATGGGGGCTGGACAAAGCCTGGCAAGTGACAGGTGGACACAAAATGCTGGAGTAACTCAGCGGGACAGGCAGCATCTCTGGAGAGAGAAGGAATGGGTGACGTTTCAGGTTGAGACCCTTCTTCAGAAGTAATAGGTGGATATAGGTGAAGGGGGAACAAGATACTGCAGATGCTGGAATGTTGTACGGGACACAATTTAGTTAGATGCACAGAATCTCTTGCCCAGAGTGGGGGAATCGAGGACCAGAGGACCTGGGTTCAAGGTGAAGGGGAAAAGATTGAAAAGGAAATTGAGGGGTAACTTTTTCACACAGAGAGTGGTGGGAGTATGGAACAAACTGTCAGAGGAGGTAGTTGAGGCTGTGACTATCCCAAGAAAGAAAGACAGTTACATGGATAGGACAAGTTTGGAGGGATATGGACCAAACACAGGCAGCTGGGAATAGTGTAGATGGGACATGTTGGTTGATGCAGGCAAGTTTGGCCGAAGGGCCTGTTTCCACACTGTATCACTCTATGACTAACACAAAGTGCTGGAGTAACTCAGCGGGTCAGGCAGCATCTGTGGAGAACATGGATAGGTGACGTTTCACAGAGTGCTGGAGTAACTCAGCGGGTCAGGCAGCATCTGTGGAGAACATGGATAGGTGACGTTTCACAGAGTGCTGGAGTAACTCAGCGGGTCAGGCAGTATCTGTGAAGGGAAGGAATGGGTGACGTTTCGGCTGGAGACCCTTCGGGTCTCGGCCCGAAACGTCGCCCATTCCTTCTCTCCAAAAATAAGTGGATAAGTCTCCAGGTCCTGACAGGATATTCCCTAGGACATTGAGGGAAGTTAGTGTAGAAATAGCCGGGGCTATGACAGAAATATTTCAAATGTCATCAGAAACGGGAATAAGTCCCCGAGGATTGGCGTACTGCGCATGTTGTTCCATTGTTTAAAAAGGGTTCTAAAAGTAAACCTAGCAATTATAGACCGGTTAGTTTGACTTCAGTGGTGGGCAAATTAATGGAAAAGATACTTAGAGATAATATATATAAGTATCTGGATAAACAGGGTCTAATTAGGAACAGTCAACATGGATTTATGCCTGGAAGGTCATGTTTGACTAATCTTCTTGAATTTTTTGAAGAGGTTACTAGGGAAATTGACAAGGGTAAAGCAGTGGATGTTGTCTATATGGACTTCAGTAAGGCCTTTGACAAGGTTCCTCATGGAAGGTTGGTTAAGAAGGTTCAACTGTTGGGTATAAATGCAAGAATAGCAAGATGGATTCAACAGTGGCTGAATGGGAGAAGCCAGAGGGTAATGGTGGATGGCTGTTTGTCAGGTTGGAGGCAGGTAACTAGTGGGGTGCCTCAGGGATCTGTGTTGGGTCCTTTGTTGTTTGTCATGTACATCAATGATCTGGATGAAGGGGTGGTAAATTGGATTAGTAAGTATGCAGATGATACCAAGATAGGGGGTGTTGTGGATAATGAAGAGGATTTCCAAAGTCTACAGAGTGATTTAGGCCAGTTGGAAAAATGGGCTGAAAGATGGCAGATGGAGTTTAATGCTGATAAATGTGAGGTGCTACACCTTGGCAGGACAAATCAAAATAGGACGTACATTGTAAATGGTAGGGAATTGAAGAATACAGTTGAACAGAGGGATCTGGGAATAACTCACCCAGTGTTTCCACACTGTATCACTCTATGACTAACACAAAGTGCTGGAGTAACTCAGCGGGTCAGGCAGCATCTGTGGAGAACATGGATAGGTGACGTTTCACAGAGTGCTGGAGTAACTCAGCGGGTCAGGCAGCATCTGTGGAGAACATGGATAGGTGACATTTCAGAGTGCTGGAGTAATTCAGCGGGACAGGCAGATAGTGCAGGAGTCCCCTGCGGTCAACTCCCTCCTAAACAGATATACCATTTTGGATACTGTAGGGGGAGATGGCTCATCAGGGGAAGGCAGCAGCAGCCAAGTTCATGGCACCATGGGTGGCTCTGCAGCACAGGAGGGGAGAAAGAAGAGTGGAAGGGCAATAGTAATAGGGGATTCAATTGTCAGGGGAATAGATAGGCGTTTCTGCGGCCGCAAACAAGACTCCAGGATGGGATGTTGCCTCCCTGGTGCAAAGGTCAGGGATGTCACTGAACGGCTGCAGAACATTCTGGAGGGGGAGGGTGAACAGCCAGTTGTCGTGGTGCATATTGGCACCAACGATATAGGGAAAAAAAGGGATGAGGTCCTACAAGGTGAATTTAGGAAGCTAGGAGATAAACTTAAAAGTAGGACCTCAAAGGTAATAATCTCTGGATTACTACCAGTGCCACGGGCTAGTCAGAGTAGAAATAGGAGGATATTGCAGATGAATACGTGGCTTGAAAAATGGTGCAAGGGGGAGGGATTCAAATTTCTAAGGCATTGGAACAGTTCTGGGGGAGGTGGGACCAGTACAAACAGGATGGTCTGCACCTGGGCTGGAATGGAACCAATGTCCTTGGGGGAGTGTTTGCTAGTGCTGTCGGGGAGGATTTAAACTAATGTGGCAGGGGGGTGGGAGCATGAGCAGAGAGACAGAGGGGTGTAAAATGAGGGTAGAAGCAATAGGGAGCAAGGTGAAAAGTAAAAGTGCCAGGCAGCCAAATCCAGGGCAAAAATCAAAAAGGGCCACTTCTCAACATAATTGTATTAGGGGTAAGAGTGTTGTAAAAACAAGCCTGAAGGCTTTGTGTCTCAGTGCAAGGAGCATTTGTAATTAGGTGGATGAGTTGAATGTGCAGATAGTTATTAATGACTATGCTATAGTTGGGATCACGGAGACGTGGCTCCAGGGGGACCAAGGCTGGGTGCTAAACATTCAGGGATAATCAATATTCAGGAGGGATAGACAGAAAGGAAAAGGAGGTGGGGTAGCGTTGCTGGTTAGAGTGGAGATTAATGCAATAGAAAGGAAGGACATTAGCTTGGAGGATGTGGAATCGATGTGGGTAGAGCTGCGAAACACTAAGGGGCAGAAAATGCTAGTGGGAGTTGTGTACAGGCCACCTAACAGTAGTAGTGGAGTTGAGGATGGCATCAAACAGGAAATTAGAAATGCATGCAACAAGGGTAAAACAGTTATAATGGGTGACTTCAATCTACATGTAGATTGGGTGAATCAAATGGGCAGGGGTGCTGAGGAAGAGGATTTCTTGGAATGTATGCGGGATAGTTTTCTAAACCAACATGTAGAGGAACCAACGAGAGAGCAGGCTGTTCTAGACTGGGTACTGAGTAATGAGGAAGGGTTAGTTAGCAGTCTTGTTGTGTGTGGCCCCTTGGGCAAGAATGACCATAATATGGTTGAGTTCTTCATTGGGATGGAGAGTGACATTGTTAATTCAGAAACAAGGGTTCTGAACTTAAAGGGTTCTGAACTTAACTTTGAGGGTATGAGACGTGAATTGGCCAAGATAGACTGGCAATTGATTCTTTTTTTTTGTTTATTTTATTAGAAGTTAATACAGTACAAAACAATACAGTGGCACCTAATTTTAGGTGCCAACTATGTCATAACGTCATACATCTATGTACAACCTCTAGTTTTATGTTTTTGAAAAGGAAGTAAAAAAAGATAAGAGTTAGAGAGAGAAAAGAAGAAAAATAGATAGTAGAGAATAAAAAAACGTCAAGTGAAAAAAAGTAGAAAGTAGAAGTAGGAGAAAACGACCCTTAAAAAAGAAACATTTCAAATCTTTATTCGGAGATGTAAATCTATCCACGACCCGACCTGAAATCAGTAATCTTTACAGCACTGCTGCATCACAAGATTAAAAAAAGTCGATGAAAGGGGGCCAACTCCTTCAGAATTGGTCATATTTATCTATTAGGCGGAGTCTCATTTCTTCAAGGTGAGCTATGTCCGGCATATTACTAATCCACATTTTAATAGTTGGTATAGCTGTATTTTCCCAAAATTTAAGTATCAATTTCTTTCCAATTATGAACCCATAATTAAAGAATACTTTTTGGTCTTTATTTAACTTGATACCTTGTACTATTATTCCAAATATAATCCATTCCGTATTTGGTTCTATTCTTGACTTGAAGAGCTTTGTAAATATATCAAATATCTCGCTCCAAAACTTATTCAACTTTATACATCATACAAATGAACGTGTTATATTGGCATTTTGAAACAAACATTTATCGCATCTAGGAGAGACGTTTGGGTAGAATTTATTCACCCTCGTTTTTGAATAATATAGTCTATGTAATAATTTAAATTGAATTAAATTATGTCTTGCATTAATGGAACAATGATGTGTATTCACCAGATACTTTTCCCATCTATCTTTCGGAATCTTTATCATTAGTTCATGTTCCCAATCTTCTCTTCGTGCCTCTGTTAAGGGTAATTCTCTATTTAATATACTATTATAAAAATATGATGTTAGTTTTTGTGAATCAGCCTTAATATTCATTGCTTCTTCTAACGGGTCTAAAAATATAGTTTGAAATCTATGTATATATTTCTTCATAAAGTCACATATCTGTATATATTTAAAATATTGATTATCATTCAGTTTAAATTTTGATTTTAATTGTTGAAATGATAACAAATTGCCCAATTCATACTTTCCTAATTCCCAGTCTATCCCATTGTTTATATGTTTTATATGTCGATAAGAGATGGTTTGAATGCAGGATTATTCAATATTGGGGTTAGTACTGATAGATTATTTAATTTCAAGGATAATTTTATTTGTTTCCAAATTCTTATTGTATTGTGAATAATTGGGTTCTTCTTATATATTATACTATTCAATATTATCGGTGAGAACAAGATCGTTCCTATATCGTACGGGAAACACTCCTCTTTCTCCATTCTTATCCACTCCGATTGGTGAGTGGAATTATCCAGCCAGTACATTATGTTCTTTACATGCACTGACTGCCCAGTAGTAATACGTAAAGTTAGGTAATGAGAAACCCCCAACTTCTTAAGGTTTACACAGATGCTTTTGTTAAATTCTGTGTGCTCTATAATCCCATATAAAATTAGTGATATCAGAATCTAGTTTTTTGAAAAAATATTTTGGAATATATATTGGGATCGCTTGAAACAAATATATTAATTGTGGTAAGAAAGTCATTTTTATAGCGTTAATTCTACCTATCAATGAGAGCGGTAGCGTTTTATAAAATGTAATCATAACATTCAGTTTATTTAATAGTGGCATAAAATTGGCACTAAATAATGATTTGTGTCTTCTCATAATTTGAATACCCAAATACTTGAATTTTTCTGTTGCAATTTTGAAAGGGAATTTTAATAAGTGTCTCGCATCCCATAAGTGGTTTCAAAGACATAATTGATTTTTAAAGGGTTGATGGTGGATATGCAATGGAAGGCATTTAAAGACTGCATGGATGAACTACAACAATTGTTCATCCCAGTTTGGCAAAAGAATAAATCAGGGAAGGTATCAAGGGATAACAAGGGAAATCAGGGATGGTATCAAAACAAAAGATGAAGCACACAAATTAGCCAGAAAAAGCAGCCTACCAGAGGACTGGGAGAAATTCAGACTCCAGCTGAGGAGGAGGACAAAGGACTTAATTAGGAACGGGAAAATAGATTATGAAAGAAAACTGGCAGGGAACATAAAAACTGACTGCAAAAGATTTTATAGATATGTGAAGAAAAAAGATTAGTTAAAACAAATGTAGGTCCCTTGCAGTCAGAAACAGGTAAATTGATCATGGGGAACAAGGACATGATAGACCAATTGAATAACTACTTTGGTTCTGTCTTCACTAAGGAAGACATAAATAATCTGCCGGAAATAGCAGGGAACCGGGAGTCAAATGAGATGGAGGAACTGAGTGAAATCCGGGTCAAATAAGATGGAGGAACTGAGTGAAATCCAGGTTAGTCAGGAAGTGGCGTTGGGTAAATTGAATGGATTACAGGCTGATAAATCCCCAGGGCCAGATAAGCTGCATCCCAGAGTACTGAAGGAAGTAGCCCCAGAAATAGTGGATGCATTAGTGATAATTTTTCAAAACTCTTTAGATTCTGGAGTAGTTCCTGAGGATTGGAGGGTAGCTAATGTAACCCCACTTTTTAAAAAGGGAGGGAGAGAGAAAGCGGGGAATTACAGACCAGTTAGTCTAACATCGGTAGTGGGGAAACTGCTAGCGTCAGTTATTAAAGATGGGATAGCAGCACATTTGGAAAGTGGTGAAATCATTGGACAAAGTCAGCATGGATTTACGAAAGGAAAATCATGTCTGATGAATCCTATAGAATTATTTGAGGATGTAACTAGCAGAGTGGACAAGGGAGAACCAGTGGATGTGTTATATATGGACTTTCAGAAGGCTTTCGACAAGGTCCCACATAAGAGATTTGTATGCAAACGTAAAGCACACGGTATTGGGGGTTCAGTATTGATGTGGATAGAGAACTGGCTGGCAGACAGGGTAAAGGGTAGGAGTAAACGGGTTGTTTTCAGAATTGCAGGCAGTGACTAGTGGGGTACCGCAAGGCTCAGTGCTGGGACCCCAGCTATTTACAATATACATAAATGATCTGGATGAGGGAATTGAATGCAACATCTCCAAGTTTGCAGATGACACGAAGTTGGGGGGCAGTGTTAGCTGTGAGGAGGATGCTAGGAGGCTGCAAGGTGACTTGGATAGGTTGGGTGAGTGGGCAAATGCATGGCAGATGCAGTATAATGTGGATAAATGTGAGGGTATCCACTTTGGTGTCAAGAACAGGAAAGTAGACTATTATCTGAATGGTGGCCGATTAGGAAAAGGGGAGATGCAACGAGACCTGGGTGTCATGGTACACCAGTCATTGAAAGTAGGCATGCAGGTGCAGCAGGCAGTGAAGAAAGCGAATGGTATGTTAGCATTCATAGCAAAAGGATTTGAGTATAGGAGCAGGAAGGTTCTGCTGCAGTTGTACAGGGTCTTGGTGAGGCCACACCTGGAGTATTGCGTACAGTTTTGGTCTCCAAATCTGAGGAAAGACATTCTTGCCATAGAGGGAGTACAGAGAAGGTTCACCAGACTGATTCCAGGGATGGCAGGACTTTCATATGAAGAAAGACTGGATAGACTCGGCTTGTAATTGCTAGAATTTAGAAGATTGGGGGGGGATCTTATAGAAACTTACAACATTCTTAAGGGGTTGGACAGGCTAGACGCAGGAAGATTGTTCCCGATGTTGGGGAAGTCCAGGACAAGGGGTCACAGCTTAAGGATAAGGGGGAAGTCTTTTAGGACTTCTAATTTGAACGATCTAATTCCCTCTTAAATATAGCCAATGAACTGGCCTCAACTATCTTCTGTGGCAGAGAGTTCAAGAGACTCACCACTCTCTGTGTGAAAAATGTTTTCCTTATCTCAGTCCTAAAGGATTTCCCCCTTATCCTTAAGCTGTGACCCCTTGTTCTGGACCTCCCCAACATAGGGAACAATCTTCCTGCATCTAGCCTGTCCAACCCCAGGTTGTATAGGCTAGATTACCTCAGGTCTCCCCCATATTGACCCGATCCCGCTCCCCTGCTGATTTATTTACAACATTATTTACCTCAGGTCCGTCGGCAACGACGCCACCAACTGCCGCTTCCCTGTCGCCATTTCCATGCGGTCGATGGGGAGACTCGGCCCAGGGCGGGACGAGCGGGCGGCCATCTTGGTGAGGCCGGCGCGAGTGATTGGTCGGCAACCAGCAGCCATCTTGGTGAGGGGTTGATGGCAGCCATCTTGGTGAGGGGTTGATGGCAGCCATCTTGGTGAGGGGTTTACTGTGGCAGATTATTATGTAGTTCAAGAGATTGCTCCCTCCAGCCACTTAGGTGAAAGCATGGACTTTGGAGAATGTCGTTTTACGCATGTCAGCTCTCCAACAGACTTGCAACGCTTCTCGAAAGATAAATTACACAGTATTTTGATAGATAATTCTTTTGATTAATAGTTTATTTATTGTTGAAGAAAAACAGTAAGATATTCATCCAACCTTCTTTGACTTGTACACTTTAATCTTCATCAAACTTCAGCATGTGGTTTAGAAATGTTAGAAAACTCCTCATGTAGGAAAACTCCTCATGTTGGAAGCTCCTCATGGTCGAAAGGTCTTCCTTCGCCATGCTCCTCCAAACTAAACTAGCTTCTGCGCAAGAATCTCCACAGCAAGCACGCCCCCGGCGATGTAATAAATCCCACCCACGTAATTACAGGCAGATAAAAATTTAAAGGCAAATGCCATAATTATGACACACAAAATTAAGCCAAATGGCCACTGCAGGGTTGAAGGTGGCCATCTTGATGAGAGGTTGACAGCGACCATCTTGATAGGGGGTTGACGATGGCCATCTTGGTGAGGGGTTGACGGTGGCCATCTTGTTAGGGTCTCGCCCTTCAAAGCACCATCTTGAGAAGGTACCAATGGCCCACTCACTTGTGGTCCATTCTCCCCTCTAAACCTGTCTTGTCCATGCCCATGTCCAAGCGTCTTAGTTCCCAACCCTTCGCCCACCAGTGGAATACGCTTCATGTGCCTGGGACCCACACAAAACTGGTCATCTCAACAAACTAGAAGGGAGAACTGCAGAGGAAAGCAGCACACTTTTGCATCGGGAACTACAAAAGAGGTTATGGAAGTTATATTAAAGAACACTTAATTAAAACATTTATCATAGCCAGCAGATGTCAGCTATTTTATGTAATCAGACATCAGCCAATTTTATTTTAGACTCACGTGATTTCTAGCCATTTAGCAGCACTTCATTAAATCATTTATCTAGTAATCAAGGCACTAAACAAGTTACTTATTTTCACTTTTGTACCTTTGATTTCTTAATAAATACATTTGTACCTTTGTGTGTAAACTTATAAAGTAATATGTAACAGCATAATATGGTGCGTGTAACCCGTGTAACCTTGGTTTTAGCTGAAACATAATAGTGGCAGTAAACATCGCTGAAGCACCAGTTTGAAATTTAAGGATGGCGAATGATGGAGAGATATGTGGGGAAATGTAAAGTTTAATAAGATTGAGCCAAGGTGGGAGGTTAATGGTGGCGAGACAGAGAATATTAGAATTGAAGATAGATTGATGCGAAAGGAGTACAGCATGCAAGATAATGCAGCAGAGATGGGGCTAGAAACTGTAATGAAAAGCTGCTTGTTTCTGTGGATCGGAGAGCAATTAGAGAACGGACAGGTGGTGTCGTCTCTGAATGTTCCAGCCGATATTTGCAAATAAAGGCTTTCGTCTTCTTGAAGTGTCTGTGTCATCTTATTCAATTTTGAGTCTTAAAACCACGACAATGTAGCAGTGTCACCCGATGCTGTCCGACCTGTAGTGGGAAACGCTGGAAACATGAAGGGCAAGGAACAGACTAGCCATGTTGTACAAGATTCAAACGGGGATGGTGGGCATAACTGCAGATAGATACATAACATGCTCAACAGAAAGGAGAACAAGAAATAGAAATGATATGCAAATAGAAACCCCATTCGCCAGGACAGAGATTTATAAGAACTGATTATTTGTAAGGGAATGGAATAAACTAGACAACAATATAGTCAAATCATCTCCACTAGACAGTTTTAAGGGGGCACTAACAGCACGTTAGTATGCACAACACATCCACGTTGGCGATATCCAGAGTATTGCCCTGCCTGCCGACTACAAATTCAGAAGGTTCAGAAGGATCAATGCGTGGAGGAAGGGACTGCGGATGCTGGTTTAAACCGAAGATAGACACAATGTTCTGGAGTAACTGGGCGGGACGGGCAGCATCTCTGGAGAGAAGGAATGGGCGACGTTTCAGGATCAACAGAGGGATCTAGGAGCGGCCAATGGGACAGTATCCCGCCTCCCCCTCTGATGGGTAGCACCAGCGGCCAATGGGAGCAGGTCCTTATATCCCAGACGGCAGAATGAATAACAACTTACACGCAGGGTGCCTGGATCACAAGAGAGATTTATTACCCAACATTCCCTACTTACATACAACACCAAGTCATTAGCATATACATGAATATGCATGAATACATTACACTGCTCTCATTTTTTAAAGTATTATATCTAAGTACACAATTACAATTTTCTTGTTATGATACTTGATTTTAACCAGTGTTCATTAAATCTTAAATGATAACACAATATATTTAATTTACATATTTACACATTTTCATTCTACCTAGACAGTGAGTTACTTTACTTTAAAATCTAATCTGACCACTGGTTTTCGGACCCTGCCTGATCGTCTAACAGAAACAGGTGTAACAGGTTTAGGTGCAGGTCGAGGGGCTCCAGGCCCAGGACACCAGGAGCAGTGCAGCGGTCGAGGGGCTCCAGCCCCAGGACATCGGGAGCAGTGCAGCGGTCGAGGGGCTCCAGCCCCAGGACACCAGGAGCAGTGCAACGGTCGAGGGGCTCCAGCCCCAGGACATCGGGAGCAGTGCAACGGTCGAGGGGCTCCAGCCCCAGGACATCGGGAGCAGTGCAGCGGTCGAGGGGCCCCAGGCCCAGGACATCGGGAGCAGTCCAACGGTCGAGGGGCTCCAGCCCCAGGACATCGGGAGCAGTGCAACGGTCGAGGGGCTCCAGCCCCAGGACATCGGGAGCAGTGCAGCGGTCGAGGGGCTCCAGCCCCAGGACACCAGGAGCAGTGCAGCGGTCGAGGGGCTCCAGCCCCAGGACATCGGGAGCAGTGCAGCGGTCGAGGGGCTCCAGCCCCAGGACACTAGGAGCAGTGCAGCGGTCGAGGGGCTCCAGCCCCAGGACATCGGGAGCAGTGCAGCGGTCGAGGGGCTCCAGCCCCAGGACACCAGGAGCAGTGCAGCGGTCGAGGGGCTCCAGCCCCAGGACATCGGGAGCAGTGCAGCGGTCGAGCGGCTCCAGCCCCAGGACACCAGGAGCAGTGCAGCGGTCGAGGGGCTCCAGCCCCAGGACATCGGGAGCAGTGCAGCGGTCGAGGGGCTCCAGCCCCAGGACATCGGGAGCAGTGCAGCGGTCGAGGGGCTCCAGCCCCAGGACACCGGGAGCAGTGCAGCGGTCGAGGGGCTCCAGCCCCAGGACATCGGGAGCAGTGCAGCGGTCGAGGGGCTCCAGCCCCAGGACATCGGGAGCAGTGCAGCGGTCGAGGGGCTCCAGCCCCAGGACACTAGGAGCAGTGCAGCGGTCGAGGGGCTCCAGCCGCTGGAGACAGGGATCACCATGGCGGCCGATGGGCCCCAGCTCCGGGTGACCGGGAGCATTGCAGCGGCCAATGGGCCCCAGCTCCGGGCGACCGGGAGCATTGCAGCAGCCAATGGGCCCCAGCTCCGGGCGACCGGGAGCAGCACAAAGGCCGTTGGGCCCCAGCTCCGGGCGACCGGGAGCAGTGAACCAGCCACCGTGGCCCAGCTACAGGAGACGGAGGAAGCCGTGTGCCCGAAAGGGGGTGGAACGAGAAGGCCCCCCTCAACGACACCATTGGTTGCGCCACCAGAAACCCACCTCATCGCTGGATTCCTGAGCCCAGGAAAGCTGAGGCAATTCACCGAAACGGTGGGAATGAGGGGACACGGAAATGGTCAGTGACTGTAAAGACAATGGAGCTTAAACTGGCATCTTTAAACGTGCGCAGTATAAAGAGCACTGCGCGATGTGTGAACGCCTTACAGTACCTGGCCAAGGTCAAGGCAGATGTGACTTTTCTTCAGGAGTGCGGGCTGCCACACCTCCGCTGCTATCGGAGGTGGTCGCGATGGTGGCCCCACGGACTGTCGGTGTGGTCGGGGGGCAATGACTGTCGTGCTTCCGGCCTGGGATTTTGCTGCGGGGAGGGAACTTCGCCATCAATGAGGTTAGGGAGGTGGTTGGGGGGCGGCTCCTTGTGGTGGACGTTATGTACCGTGGCTCTCCGCTCCGGCTGATTAATGTGTATGCCTAACCCACGCAGAGCGAGCAGCTGGCCGTTCTCCAGCAGCTCCCAGTGCTGCTGGCCACGTCCGGCAGCTCGTTCTGGCCGGTGACTTCAACTGCATCATTGATGCGGCTGGACGATCCGGCAGTGCCGACAGCAGACTGGACAGCACGTCCAAGTTCCTGATGGAGATGGTAAAAGATGCAAAGCTGCGCGATGCCTTCAGCGACCCTGCAGGCGGGTCCCAGCCGCGGTTCACCTGGTCGGGATCGGACGGTTTAGCCCGATCTCGGATAGACTTTGTCTTCACGACGAAGGCCGTCACGGTGAGACACACTGACCTCACGCCGGTGTTCTTCTCTGACCACTGCCTCCTTCAGGCTTCCTGTCACCTACAGGAGGACCGGAAGGCAGGCAGAGGGACGTGGAAGTTAAACATGAAGCTGTTGACCACAGAGAACGTCGAGGAGCTAAAGAGGGACTATGCATGTTGGAGAACGGTGAAGCCCCTCTTTGACTCTCCCACACTCTAGTGGGAAGCAACCAAGGAGAACATTAAGAGGTTCTTCATAAGTAAAGGGGTTCAGAGAGCAAGACAGAGTCAGAGGGAATTGTGCCAACTCCAGACAGATTTGCAACAACTGCTCCTTCTGCAGTCGAGAGGGGTGGATGTGAAGGAGGAACTTAGAGATGTGAAGGACCGGCAAGCTCGGCTCTTTACCTCTGAATCCTCCAAGATCATCTTCCGATCCAGGGTCCGCCATGTGGAGCAGGATGAGACGTGCTCACGTTTCTTCTTCCATAAGGTTCACAGGGGGAGCTCTGTGATGAACAGCCTTAGGGAGGAGGACGGCTCGGTAGCATCCTCACAGACAGACATGCTGAGGATCTGCAAATCCTTTTACACAGATTTGTATGACCAAAAGGCCATAGACAGTACCTCCTCCCAGAACTTCCTGTCCTCGATCACGGAGGTCTTGGAGGACAGCAAGAGGGAGAGCCTGGACCAACCACTGACCCTAGAGGAGCTGACTGGCTCCATCCGTTCCTTTGACTGGAGTAAAACTCCCGGAAGCGATGGCTTACCGGCCGAGTTGTATTCGGCTCTGTGGGACTGGATGGGCCCGGACCTGCTAGAAGTGTACAACGACATGCTTCTAGCTGGTAGCATGTCAGACTCCATGAGGAAGGGCAACATCACCCTAATCTACAAGCAGAAGGGGGAGATGAAGGACATAAAGAATTGGAGACCCATAACACTCTTGAATGCAGACTACAAGATCCTGTCTAAGGCCATCGCCAACCGGGTCAAGTCTGCTCTGGGACAGGTGATCCACCCGGACCAAACTTGTGCGGTACCTGGCAGGAAAATCTCAGACAGCCTAGCGCTGCTGAGAGATACCATCGCCTACGTGCAGGACAGACGGGTGGATGCCTGCCTAGTCAGCTTGGACCAGGAGAAGGCCTTTGACAGGATTTCGCACGCGTACATGAGGGACGTGCTCTCCAAAATGGGTTTTGGGGAGGGAATCAGGAATTGGATCAAACTGCTCTACACCGACATCCGTAGTGCAGTCCAAATCAATGGGTGGGAATCAGACAGTTTCCCTGTAAGGTCTGGAGTCAGGCAGGGTTGCCCTCTCTCTCCTGTCTTGTTTGTCTGCTGTATTGAACCCTTTGCCGAATCCATCAGGAAGGATGCGAGCATTAGAGGAGTGACACTGCCCGGCAGTGGGGGCATTCAAGCAAAAACCTCCCTGTACATGGACGATGTCGCTGTCTTCTGCTCGGATCCAGGGTCGGTCCGCAGATTGATTAGGATCTGCGACCAGTTTGAGTCGGCCACGGGAGCCAGGGTGAACCGCAGGAAGAGCGATGCCATGCTCTTTGGCAACTGGCCCGACAGATCTTCCGTCCCCTTCACCATCAAGCCTGACTTCTTGAAGATGCTGGGGATCTGGTTCGGGGGGGGCTGAGGCGTGTAACAAGAATTGGCTGGAGCGGATAGCCAGGGTGGGGAAGAAGCTGGAGCTATGGAGGCAACGCTCCCTCTCCATAACGGGAAAGAATTTGGTCATCAGGTGTGAGGTGCTCTCGGGGCTGCTGTACTTGGCACAGGTGTGGCCTGTCCCACCTTCCTACGCCACAGGAATCACCCGGGCCGTCTTCCAGTTCATCTGGGGGTCGAGGATGGACCGGGTGCGACGGGCCACAATGTACAAGTCAGCAGACAACGGGGGTAAAAGCGTGCCCAACGTCGCCCTCATCGTGATGACCACCTTCGTGTGTGGCTGCATCAGGCGGAGTGTAGAGCCAAGGCACGTGGGCACCAAGTGTCACTAGCTGCTGAGGTTCTACCTGTCCCCGGTGTTGCGAAGGATGGGCCTGGTGCAGATGCCACGCAATGTGCCAGTCAGCTGGACACTGTCGCCCCATCTGTCGTCTGTGGAAAGGTTCTTCCGGACCAACACCTTTGACCACATGTCCATTGGGCAGTGGTCAGCACAGAATGTCCTGCAGGCACTGCAGGGAAAGGACTCGATGGACCCGGTGGCGTGGTTCCCTGAGCAGACTGCCCAGCTTGTCTGGCAAAATGCCTCATCGCCAGAACTCACCAACAAGCACCAAGACCTGGCTTGGCTGGCGGTGAGGGGAGCCCTCCCAGTCAGATCCTTCCTGCATCGTCGGAACCTCACTACCAGCGCACGCTGCCCTCGGGACGGCTGCTATGGAGTGGAGACGGTTGCCCACCTCTTTGCAGAGTGTGGATTTGCCCAAAGAGTCTAGAGAAAAATGCAAGGGTCCCTGGTACGCTTTATTCCAAACAGCTCCGTCACAGAGGACTCTGTGATTTACGGACTGTTCCCAGGGACACATTCAGAGACTGACATCAAGTGCTGCTGGAGGGTCATCAACTCGGTGAAAGACGCTCTGTGGTCTGCCCGAGCGTTGTTCACCACCCAGCAGAGCGAGATGTCCGTCGGGGAATGTTGCCGACTGGCCCACTGCAGACTGCAGGAGTACGTGCTGAGGGATGCACTGAAGCTCGGTGCAGGCAACGCCAAGGCTCAGTGGGGGAGGGCCACAGGCTAGGGTCCTTCTGCTGCTGGACATGGTGGAGATGCCCATCAAAATAAGGGAAGGTATCCCACGCCGGGGGGTCACATGAGTGGCACGGGTGGGGGACACATTTGTGAAACTTGGGGAAAAGAAATGTCTAAACTGTATTGATCAATTCGTATAGCCTCCGAAAATGTCGGATGGATTTTCCGCAAGGTTCATGTACTGTATATATTTATCATTTGAATAAAGTCTATTTTGAAATATTTTTTTTTTTACATTTTAAAAAAAGGTTTATGTGTTGACTCAACTGTCGGCTTGTTTAGCTCTGTTTTAGTACCCTGACTTTGACCAGAGGAATCCGTTTCTTTGTCTGTACTAGCTGAACTTTGTGTTTCAATTACAGTGGTCTCTTCCAACTCACTTTCAGATCAAAACTCAGGGATTAGGACTTCATGCTCAGTTTTTGGTTCATCTTTGGCTGGAATCATTTGATCAACATGAAACTTTTGATCCTATCTCTAACTTCAACTAAGTTTCTTTCTGTTCCACACATTTCCACTATTTTCCCAACAACCCATTTGTCTCGACTGGACTTGTTGGGAGGATTGAGAACACAAACCTGCTCATCTGGCTTGAAGTACCTCTCCTTTTTGTGGGAGTCAAAATGGTGTTTCTGACTTAATTGTTTTTATTCAACTCTCAAGGCCAAATTGGTTTGAACTAGACTAAGGCGTATTCTTAGCCTTCTCTTCATCAACAGTCTGCAGGTGAGTAACCTGTTGTTGTGTGTTGTGTGGTTCTGTACTTCAGCAAGAAACTAGCCAAACCATGTTTCATGCTGAGCTTTGAACTGCCCTGCAAAACCTGTTTCTTAAGAGCATCTTTGACAACTCTAACAGACCTTTCCACCACCCCGTTAGAGGCTGGATGGTATGGGGGAACGAGTGTGTGTTTTACACAATTCCGCTGCATCAACTCTTTGAACCGTTCTGAACGAAACTGAGGCCCGTTATCAGAAACAAGTTCTTCTGGTAAACCATGGCATGCAAAAATGGATCTCAACTCATCTATGGTACACTCAGTATGGTACACAAACTCTCTGAAAAGGTCTACTTGGCCATGACTAGGGTTGCAGTGGTGTTTTTGGTGGTTCACTCTGGCAATCGTGGCAGACGCTACATTTGCTCACCAGTGACTCGATGTCACTGTCAATACTAGGCCCATACACAAAACTTCTGGCAATTGACTTCATGCTTACTATGCCAGGATGTTTGGCATGAAGTTCATTCATAATTTTGTTTCTCAAAGACTCTGGTACAACCACTCTGTAACCCCACTTAATGCATCCCTGTTCACATGATAATTCATGGCGTCGATTATGGAAAGGCTTCAGCTCTGAGTTCAATCCACTATCTATTTCTGTCCAACCGTTCAATGTCTGTTCACAGACCCACTTCAGCACAGTGTCTTTCTCTGTTCCTGTTGCAGTCACCAAAAAGTCTTCATCCACAACTTGCAGTGTGTAGATTGAGTTCTCACTTCCCACGTCAGAGTTCTCATGGGGCAACCAGACAACGCATCTGCAACTGCGTTGCACTTGGAGCTTCTGTACTCCACCTTGTAGTCATACTGGGACAGCAAATCCCAGCGCTGCATCCTTGATGCCGCCATGGAAGGTATAGCTGACTTGGGACCAAGTATCACCAGTAGTGGCGTGTGATCAGTCACCAGGGTGAATGGTCTGCCGAGAAGAAACTGATGGAATTTCTTGATTCCAAACACGATGTTGAATGCTTCCTTTTCTATCTGTGCATAGTTGCGTTCACTCGGTGACAGGGTGCGGGATGCAAAAGCAATAGGCTTTTCCTGTCCGTCATTCATTACGTGGGAGATCACTGCACCTACACCATAACTTGAAGCATCAGAAGCAAGTTTCATCTCGTGTGTCGTATCGTAGTGAACAAGGAGTTTGTCACTTGTCAAGTTTTCCTTGCAGATGTCACATGCACGTTGCTGTTCCTTTCCCCTCGTCCATTTCACATCTTTTTGTAGCAGATGATGTAGTGGCTTTAGCACAGTTGCTAAATCTGGATGGAATCGTGCAGAGAACTGCTTCATCCCAAGGAATGATCGCAGCTCTGACACATTGTGGGGTTTTGGAGCATTCACTATTGCTTCCACTTTCACCTTCACAGAGCGAAGTGCGTTGGCGTTTACTTTGAGTCCAAGGTAGATCATCTCTGACTGCGCAAATGCACATTTACTTTGTCACAGTTTGACATTGTGGCAGTTCAGTCATGTGAGAACTTGCTCAGAGGATTTCCAGATGTTCTGCCACGCCCTCTGTGAATATCAGTAGGACATCCTGGTTGCACACACAATGCAGAATGCCTTGTAACATTTGGTCCATGACAGACTGAAATTTTTTCGGGGAGGATTTCACACCAGAGGGCAGCTTTGTATATGAATACAAGCCCTTGATAGTCAAGTACTGCTGACTTTCCTTATCGACATTGAGTTGGGCGTAAGCTGGAGACAAATCCAGTTTAGTGAAGACTCTTCCTCCGCTAAGTTCAGTGTACAGGTCTTGCGAGGTTGGTAACGGATATTGTTTGTCACCAACGGCTTGGTTGATTGTGACTTTGTAGTTACCACATAGTCGAACAGATTTGTCGGCCTAGGGTACGGCCACAATTGGCGTTGCCCAGTTACTCTGGTCTGTCTTCACAAGTACTCCATTACGCTCTAATCTGTCGAGTTCTTCCTCCACTTGTTGCTTTAGTGCATATGGTACAGGTCTTGGGCGACAATACACAGGTCTCACATCTTGCTTATGTCGAATGTGTGCAGAGTACCCAGTTATTCCCGTGTAACTGTCGGCAAAAATGCTTGCATGTTTGCTTATGGTGTTTTCAAGACGTGATTTGGACAAATTGATGCTAAAAATGTTCTTCCAGTCTAATTCTATTCTACTCAGCCAGTCCTTTCCAAGGAGGGTTGGTTTATTTCTGTAACTGGCCACTGTGATGGGCAGTGTTACTGACTGACCATTGTGCTGAACTTTACAGTTCATTTGTCCACATGTCTCTGAAACTTCGCCCGAGTAGGTTCTCACTTTGACCTTACTCTCAAACAATGGTATCTGTGGGAACTTTGTTTCGTTCAGGTCTCTGCTCATGACTGAACAATCTGCTGGCGTGTCAATACACATATCGATTCACTGTTCAATAATCAATAGTTTAGTTGGAAAGTCCTTGCCTTGGCTGGTTGTAGGCTTATGGATGTTGGTTGCATAGATGGTGTACAACCCAAGTTCATTCACATGTGGGTTCATCTCCAAGTAGTGAACTCCTCTCTGGTGTTGTTGCTTGATTCCTGCAGATTGTCGGTTTCCTCTTTTAAGTTTGGCCCGACATGCTGAGGCGATGTGGCCTTTCTTCTGGCAGTTATAACACTTGGCCATTGTGAACTGACAAAATTGGGATGAGTGATTACCGGTGCAACTATAACAACCAGCTGAACCCGGCTCCCCACCATACTTCGGTTTTGGTTTAGCGCCTCTTGGTTTGGCCATAGGCACTGCCTTGTGACTGTAAACGGCCACTGCAGTGGTGGGCGAAACCCGCGAGCAGTCTTTGATGCCAACTCCATTGTGGCAGCAATCTTGCATGCCAGCTCGAATGTGAGATCTGGAGTGTTCATCAGTGTGGACTGAATTCCTTCATCCACTAGACCACAAACAAATCTGTCGCGTAGTGCTCGTCCAAGAAAGGGTCCAAAGTTACAGTGTAAACGGAAGTTTTTCAAGGCAACAATGTACTCATCGATTGTCTCATTCTGCTTCTGGTATCTAGTGCCAAATGTACAGCTTTCTGCAATTTCCAGAGGCTTGGGGTTGAAGTGCTCCTCCAACTTCTTCATAATGTCATTGAATGGCATGTCTTTTGCCTTTATGGACGCAAGGAGATTCACAAGTGTTAGCCGTGTAAAACATGTTTGCTCTCTCCATACAGGAGCTGAACAGCTCTCTACTCTTGTCAAAAGTGCCAAGGTTTCCATTGTAGCCCGTGGATGCTGCCATTGTGTCGTTCTCTTTTAAAAAAAATAAAAGGTCTGTTCAAAAACCCCGAATTCCTGTCAGTTCTGGTGTAACAATTCACCTAAAATTTAGCTGTACAAAGGCTGTTCAGCTTGAGGAATTCGACGAAGAAACTCCATCTAAAATGTTATACACTCCCAAGGACGACATCTTGCCGCGTAGACACAACATAGATATAGCCTGACAAACCCTCGTCGATTTGTCCAGCTGCTGTTTTAAACTAGTCCCCTGAGTAGTCGGATCTGCAGGCCTCTCATGTCCAGCTCGCAAACAACTGCGACACAACTCCGTATTTACTGTTTAAACTGTTAAACAATACTGCGTGTTGCAAAACAGTCCTGCACTGTATTTAAAGGATGAGTTCACAAACTCTATCCCATCCTCGTCGCCAATGTTCTTATATTCTGGACATCAGAATGAATAACAACTCACACGCAAGCTGGCTGGATCACAAGAGAGATTTATTACCCAACATTCCCTACTTGTATGCAACACCAACTCATTAGTATATACATGAATATGCATGAATACATTACACTGCCCCCTCCTTGCGGTTGCCCCTCCCCCCCCCCCCCCCCCCCCCCATGCTGGAGTAACTCAGCGGGTGAGGCAGCATCTATGGGGAGAAGGAATAGGAGACGATTTGGGTCGAGACCCTTCTTCAGACTGATGGTGTGGGTGGGGAGTAGCTGGGGTCACCTGGTTCAAGGGGAAAGGGGAAGACCCAGTGATAAAACCCAGTGATATGGTCCCACATAGGGGATTAGTGGGCAAAATTAGGGCACATGGTTTGGGGGCAGAGTGCGGACATGGATCGAAGATTGGTTGGCAGAAAGGAAATGAAGAATAGGGATTAACAGCTCCCTTTCAGAATGGCAGGCATTGACGAGTTGGGTACCACAAGGCTCGGTGCTGGGACCTCAGCTATTTACAATTTACATTACAAGGGATTACAAGTAACATTAGCAAATTTGCAGATGACACAAAGCTGGGTGGCAGTGTGAACTGTGATGAGGATGCTATGAGAATGCAGGGTGACTTGGACAGGTTGGGGGAGTGGGCAGATGCATGGCAGATGAAGTTTAATGTGAATAAATGTGAGGTTATCCACATCGGGGGCAAAAACAGGAAGGCAGATGATTATCTGAATGGTGTCAAAGAGGAAGTACAATGGGATCTGGGGGTCCTTGTTCATCAGTCTATTGAAAGTAAGCATGGGATACACAAAAGGCTGGAGAAACTCAGCGGGTGCAGCAGCATCTAAGGAGCGAAGGAGATAGGCGACGTTTTGGGCCAAAACCCTTCTTCAGACTGATGGGGGGTCGGGGGGGCGGGGAGAAGAAAGGAAAAAGGAGGAGGAGGAGCCCGAGGGCTGAGGGAGAGGTGGGAAGGGGAGGAGACAGCAAGGGTCAACAGAATTGAGAGAATTCAATTTCAAGCCCAGAGGATGCAGACTCCCCAAGCGGAATATGAGGTGCTGTTCCTCCAACTTGCGGTGTTGCTCACTCTGGCCGTGGAAGAGGCCCAGGTCAGAGAGGTCGGATGCGGAATGGGAGGGGGAGTTGAAGTGCTGAGCCACCGGGAGGTCGGGTTGGTTATTGCGGACCGACGGAGGTGTTCAGCGAAACGATCGCCCAGCCTCCGCTTGGTCTCACCGATGTAGATCAGCTGGCATCTGGAGCAACGGATGCAGTAGATGAGGTTGGAGGAGGTGCAGGTGAACCTCTGTCGGACTTGGAATGACTGCTTGGGTCCCTGAAAGGAGCTGAGGGGGGAGGTGAATGGACAAGTGTAGCATCTCTTGCGGTTGCAAGGGAAAGTGCCCGGGGAAGGGGTGGAGCGGGAGGGAAGGGAAGAATTGACGAGGGAGTTGCGGAGGGAGCGGTCTTTGCGGAAGGCAGACAGGGGAGGAGATGGGAAGATGTGGCGAGTGGAGGGGTCACGTTGGAGGTGACGAAACTGGCGGAGGACTATCTGTTGTATGCGCTGGCTGGTGGGGTGAAAGGTGAGGACCAGGGGGACTCGGCCCTTGTTGTGAGTGGGGGAATGGGGAGAGAGGGCAGTGTTGCGGGGTATGGAGGAGACCCTGGTGCGAGCCTCATCGATAGTGGGGGAGGGGAAACCCCGTTCTCTGAAGAACGAGGACATTTGTGATGACCTGGTGTGGAACACGTCATCCTGGGAGCAGATGCGGCGTAGACGGAGGAATTGGGAATAGGGGATGGAGTCCTTACAGGAAGCAGGGTGGGAGGAAGAGTAGCCCAGGTAGCTGTGGGAGTCAGTTGCCCCACGACATTCCACCGCTCTCCAGCAGCCCGCAGCCGTCGCCTCACCTACAGACTGGACTCTGCAGCGGGCCTGAAGCCTCCACGTTGCTCACTCCTCCCACCACTCTGTTGTTAACGGAACTGGGTCCTGGTGCCCTTCTCCCCAGCCCCGGTGACCTCAGTGGCTATTCCACTGGGCCTTCCCCATCCCCCTCCTACTATGCAACCCCTGCTCTTCCCCACCCACACCACAGCCCCCATACCCCGCCACCCCCTGACCACCCTCCACCCCCCCACCACACAACGCTCCGTCCTCAGTCCACTCACCTGCCTTCCTCCAGCCACAACCCCCATCCCTGCCGCGTGTTCACCATCCCCCCGGACCTCCCCCTCTCCGACACCGAAAGGTCGGTCCTCAGCAGAGGTCTTACCTTTGTCCCCCTCCGTCCCCACCTCAATGAGTTCCGTGCCCACCACGACTTGGAGCTCGTCTACCGTCGCCTCCGCCTCACAGTGTTTTTCCACGGGAACAAGTCCTCGCCCCCCCACTGATGATCCCTTTTCCTGTCTCCCACGTACCCCCTCCTCGTGGACCCCCCCTCGTGGCCCTCCAGCTTTAGAACTCTTTATACAGAACTGCCGTCGGGACATCAACCGCCTCGACTTCTCCACTCCCCTGTCTCACTCCAATCTCTCCCCCTCCGAACGTACTGCCATCGACTCACTCCGCAACAACCCAGACTGGGTTATCAAACTCGCCGACAAGGGAGGTGCCGTGGTAGTCTGGTGCGTCGATCTCTACAAAGCTGAGGCCACGCGCCAACTCTCGGACACCTCCTCCTACTTACCCCTGGACCATGACCCCACTGACGAGCACCAGGCCACCATCTCGAGCACCATAACCGGCTTCATCAACTCCGGCTCCCTACCCCCCCGAGCCTCCAACCTCATCGTTCCCCAGCCCCGCACAGCCCGATTTTACCTTCTCCCCAAAATCCACAAACCCGACTGCCTCGACTACACGTCCATCCCCCACCAGGATGGTCTCAAAGCCCTTCGGTTCTTCCTCGACCAGAGGAGCAACCCATACCCATCCACTGACACCCTCCTCCGCCTAGCGGAGTTGGTCCTTACCCTCAATAACGTCTCTTTTGACTCCTCCCATTTCCTCCAAACACAAGGCGTAGCTATGGGCACACGCATGGGCCCTAGCTACGCCTGCCTCTTTGTCGGGTACGTCGAACAATCTTTGTTCTCGGCGTACCAGGGTCCCACCCCCGAACTCTACCTCCGTTACATTGACGACTGCTTTGGTGTCACCTCCTGCACCCACACACAACTGACTGACTTCATCCATTTCATCACCAACTTCCATCTGGCACTCAAATACACTTGGACCATTTCCGACATTTCCCTACCATTCCTTGACCTCACCATCTCTATTGCAGGTGATACACTCCTGACCGACATCCACTACAAACCAACTGACACAACAAGGGCAGAGTCCCCCTGGTCCTCACCTTTCACCCCACCAGCCGGCACATACAACACATAGTCCTCCGCCAGTTTCCACACCTCCAACGTGACCCCTCCACTCGCCACATCTTCCCATCTCCCCCCCTGTCTGCCTTACGCAAAGACCACTCCCTTCACAACTCCCTTGTCAATTCTTCCCTTCCCTCCCCCATCAGGGATCAGGGGATATGGAGAGAAGGCAGGTACGGGATACTGAGTTGGATGATCAGCCATGATCACATTGAATGGCGGTGCAGGCTTGAAGGGCCGAATGGCCTACTCCTGCACCTATTTTTTTCTATGTTTTCTATCTGCTCCCAGGATGACGTGTTCCACACCAGGTCATCACAAATGTCCTCGTTCTTCAGAGAACGGGGTTTCCCCTCCCCCACTATAGATGAGGCTCGCACCAGGGTCTCC
Source organism: Raja brachyura (assembly GCA_963514005.1). The sequence continues at coordinate 833,270 of OY740789.1, forward strand.
TCCATACCCCGCAACACTGCCCTCTCTCCCCATTCCCCCACTCACAACAAGGGCCGAGTCCCCCTGGTCCTCACCTTTCACCCCACCAGCCGGCACATACAACAGATAGTCCTCCGCCAGTTTCGCCACCTCCAACGTGACCCCTCCACTCGCCGCATCTTCCCATCTCCCCCCCTGTCTGCCTTCCGCAAAGACCGCTCCCTCCACAACTCCCTCGTCAATTCTTCCCTTCCCTCCCGCTCCACTCCTTCCCCGGGCACTTTCCCTTGCAACCGCAAGAGATGCTACACTTGTCCCTTCACCTCCTCCCTCCACTCCTTTCAGGGACCCAAGCAGTCATTCCAAGTCCGACAGAGGTTCACCTGCACCTCCTCCAACCTCATCTACTGCATCCGTTGCTCCAGATATCAGCTGATCTACATCGGTGAGACCAAGCGGAGGCTTGGCGATCGTGTCGCCGAACACCTCCGCTCGGTCCGCAATAACCAACCCGACCTCCCGGTGGCTCAGCACTTCAACTCCCCCTCCCATTCCGTATCCGACCTCTCGGTCCTGGGCCTCCTCCACGGCCAGAGTGATCAACACCGCAAGTTGGAGGAACAGCACCTCATATTCCGCTTGGGGAGTCTGCATCCTCTGGGCTTGAACATTGAATTCTCTCAATTCTGTTAGCCCAGACTGCCTCCTCCCCTTCCCACCTCTCCCTCAGCCCTTGGGCTCCTCCTCCTCCTTTTCCCTTTCTTCTTCCCCCCCCCCCCCCCCCCCCCCCACCTCCCATCAGTCTGAAGAAGGGTTTTGGCCCGAAACGTTGCCTATCTCCTTCGCTCCATAGATGCTGCTGCACCCGCTGAGTTTCTCCAGCATTTTGTGTGCCCTCGATTTTCCAGCATCTGCAGTTTCTTCTTTAAAACAATGAAAGTAAGCATGCAGCTACAGCAGGCTGGGAAGAAATCAAATGGCATGTTGGCATTCATAACAAGAGGAGCTGAGTACAGGAGCAAAGAGGTCCTTCTGCAGTTGTACAGGGCCCTAATGAGACTACACCTGGAGTATAGTGTGCAGATTTGGTCTCCAAATTTGAGGAAGCATATTCTTGTTATTGAGGGAGTGTAACATAGGTTCACCAGTTTAATTCCCGGGATAGCAGGACTGCCATATGCTGAGAGAATGGAGCGGCTGGGCTTGTATATTCTGCAGTTTAGAAGGATGAGCAGGGATCTTATTGAGATATATAAATCTGCCAAGCTGGTTCCCACCGCACTGTCACGGGCTGTGGGTCGGCAGCGCCCACACACAGCGGACACACACACGGGGCCGTAAACCCGGCAACATCAGCTGCAGCAGAGTTGCAGCAGAGTCGCCGCAGAGTTGCAGCAGAGTCGCAGCAGAGTTGCAGCAGAGTTGCCGCAGAGTTGCCGCAGAGTTGCAGCAGAGTCGCCGCAGAGTTGGGGACAGTCTGGTTCCTCCATGCACCCACCCAGAGTCACTGACTGAGCTGCACCAGCACCATGACCCCCCTACCAGGGTGATTCACCCCCCACCCTAACCCACAACACGGGGTGATTCAACCCCCCCCCGACCCACACACCGGGGCGATTCACCCCCCCCCCGGACCCCCACATGGGGTGATTCACCAGCCCCCCCCCCCGACCCATGCACCAGGGGGATTCACCCCCCGGACCCCCACATGGGGTAATTCACCTCCCGGACCACCACATGGGGTGATTCACCAGCCTCCCGGACCCCCACATGGGGTGATTCACCCCCCCCCAACCCCCACATGGGGTGATTCACCTCCTGGATCCCCACATGGGGTGATTCACCCCCCCCCCCCAACCCCCACATGGGGTGATTCACCTCCCGGACCCCCACATGGGGTGATTCACCCCCCCCCAACCCCCACATGGGGTGATTCACCCCCCCCCAACCCCCACATGGGGTGATTCACCTCCCCACCCCCACATGGGGTGATTCACCCCCCGGACCCCCACATGGGGTGATTCACCCCCCCGACCCATGCACCAGGGGGATTCACCCCCCGGACCCCCACATGGGGTAATTCACCTCCCGGACCCCCACATGGGGTGATTCACCCCCCGGACCCCCACATGGGGTGATTCACCCCCCCGACCCATGCACCAGGGGGATTCACCCCCCGGACCCCCACACGGGGTGATTCACCCCCCCGACCCATGCACCAGGGGGATTCACCCCCCGGACCCCCACATGGGGTAATTCACCTCCCGGACCCCCACATGGGGTGATTCACCAGCCCCCCGGACCCCCACGTGGGGTGATTCACCCCCCCAACCCCCACATGGGGTGATTCACCTCCCGGACCCCCACATGGGGTGATTCACCCCCCCCCAACCCCCACATGGGGTGATTCACCTCCCGGACCCCCACATGGGGTGATTCACCCCCCCGACCCATGCACCAGGGGGATTCACCCCCCGGACCCCCACACGGGGTGATTCAACCCCCGACCCATGCACCAGGGGGATTCACCCCCCGGACCCCCACATGGGGTAATTCACCTCCCGGACCCCCACATGGGGTGATTCACCAGCCCCCCGGACCCCCACGTGGGTTGATTCACCCCCCCCCAACCCCCACATGGGGTGATTCACCTCCCGGACCCCCACATGGGGTGATTCACCCCCCCGACCCCCACATGGGGTGATTCACCTCCCAACCCCCACATGGGGTGATTCACCTCCCAACCCCCACATGGGGTGATTCACCCCCCGGACCCCCACATGGGGTGATTCACCTCCCGGACCCCCACATGGGGTGATTCATCTCCCGGACCCCCACATGGGGTGATTCACCAGCCCCCCGGACCCCCACATGTGGTGATTCACCCCCCGGACCCCCACATGGGGTGATTCACCTCCCGGACCCCCACATGGGGTGATTCACCCCCCGGACCCCCACATGGGGTGATTCACCTCCCGGACCCCCACATGGGGTGATTCACCAGCCCCCCGGACCCCCACATGTGGTGATTCACCCCCCGGACCCCCACATGGGGTGATTCACCTCCCGGACCCCCACATGGGGTGATTCACCCCCCGGACCCCCACATGGGGTGATTCACCTCCCGGACCCCCACATGGGGTGATTCACCAGCCCCCCGGACCCTCACATGGGGTGATTCACCAGCCCCCCGGACCCCCACATGGGGTGATTCACCCCCCGGACCCCCACATGGGGTGATTCACCTCCCGGACCCCCACATGGGGTGATTCACCTCCCGGACCCCCACATGGGGTGATTCACCTCCCGGACCCCCACATGGGGTGATTCACCAGCCCCCCGGACCCCCACATGGGGTGATTCAGCCCCCCGGACCCCCACATGGGGTGATTCACCAGCCCCCCGGACCCCCACATGGGGTGATTCACCTCCCCCCTGGACCCCCACATGGGGTGATTCACTCGGGTGCCGGGCTGTCTCTAGCCCCGCCGCCATGTTTCAGCCGCCGAACACAAACGATATTGCCAAGTGCAGGAACTATCTTTGAACTAGTGGGGAGGTGTGCGACTGCCCTACGGCTACACATATGCTTGGAGGAGAGAATAAATTATTATCATTTCTGAATAGTTGGCATTTTTTTTTCTTTCTTTAAAATTTTTTTTATTAGAAGTAAATACATAATGAAAAACATTTGTTTGTTGTAGTCATACATTAATATTGTTTATATTATCAATTGTATAATAATTGTACTTCTATATATTTTAAAATTTTTTATATAGATAGAAAATAATAGAGAGGGAGAGAAAAGAAACCAAAAAATGAAAAGAGAATGGAATAATCAGCTAATTATACGTCATTGGAGATATGTCCGTGGATTATAGAATGTAATTCTTCATCGAATCCTTGATTCGGGTTTCAGTCAGGTTCTCGTGCCGAACCGGTTTGCCCCTTCAAATAGTCAATGAATGGGGACCATATTCTAGTAAATAGTTCTTGTTTGTCCATTAAGACAAATCTTAATCTTTCCAAATGTAGGGTCTCCGACATTTCCATAATCCACATTTTAATTGTGGGGGTTATAGGGCCTTTCCAAAATGTTAATATTAATTGTTTCCCAGTTGTTAAACTATAGTCGATAAAGTTTCTTTGGCTTGTTGTAAATAATTGATTTTGCTCTAGTATTCCTAATATTATTAATTTTGAATCAGGGTCCAATTGGATATTGACAACTTCCGAAATTATCTTAAAAATTTCCGTCCAAAAATGATTAATTTTTAATACAACTTACAAATGTGTGCGTTAAGTTAGCCTCTGAGTGCTGACATTTTTCACAAATAGGAGATATGCTTGGGAAAATTCTATTTCATTTTATTTCTGAATAGTGCAATCTATGTAATACTATAAATTGTATTAAAGAGTGTCTAGCATTTAACGGACAGTGATGTATGTATATGTTGTAAGCTTTCGTCCCATATTTCTGGCCTTATTGGTTGGCCTAGTTCATTTTCCCATGATTGCCTATATATTTCCGTCGTGGGTGCATCATTATCTAATAGGATATTATAAATATAAGATATCAATTTTTCTGTATTAGGGTGTTTATTCAAACATTCATCAAGAATTTCTGTCTTTCTATTTCTATAGTCCTGTGTATTTGATTTAGCGTAGTCTCTAAGTTGTAGGTATCTAAAGTAGTCATTTGAGTGAAGCCCATACATTTGTTGTAGTTCCTGAAATGAGAGGAATGTACCTTTCCTGTAGAGATGACCCATCTTTGTAATTCCGTGATTTTTCCATTGTAAAAAACCCTTAACCATCATTGAGGGTTTAAATGTAGGGTTGTTTACAATGGGAAGAGGTAGTGGTAAATTATCCAATGTTAGTGTCTTTTTGTATTGTTTCCAAATGCGGATTCCACTCTATATTATGGGGTTTTCACTATAGGTTGTTTTGCTTAATTTAGTAATAGCAAATAAGATCGCCCCAATTTCAAAAGGTAAACAGTCTTCCTTTTCCATTTTTAACCAATCTGGTTGTTGGTCCAGTTCTTCCAACCAAAAATTCATATTTTTAATGTTAACTGCCCAAAAATAGAGCATAACATTCGGTAGTGCTAAACCTCCATTTATTTTTGATTTACGTAAGTGTTTTTTATTTATTCTTATAATCCCAGATATAATTGATCACTGTAGAGTCAACCTTTTTAAAAAAAGTTTTTGGGAGATATAACGGGATTAATTGAAAGAGGTACAATAATTGCGGGAGAAAAATCATTTTTATTGCATTAATTCTACCCAACATTGAGATAGGTTTTCCAATATAAAATATTCTTATGTAATTTGTTCAATAAAGGCGGAAAGTTAAATTTCAATCATTTTTTTTTTTTTTTTTTAATTATATTTTTTATTAGAAGTTAATGCATATTGATACATATTAAGACAATTTAAAATGTAAGGAAAAAAAGAGAAACAAAAGAATTTACAATTCATCTCATACATTCTTAATATTTATAAAATTTACAGTCATTCTTGTTTATACGTCTACATATTTTTTTAATTATTTTTAATAAATAAGGAAATTAATAGAAAGAAATAAAATAAATTAAAACAATAATAAAAATAGAAAATCAATAATATGAGTGGAGTTTTAAACATTCTATTCTACATTGGAGATATATCGGTGATCTATTATATATAATTCTTCATCCATTCCCCGTCCAGGTTTCAGTCAGGCCCTCGAACCAAGCCCATTTGTCCCTTTAGATAATCAATAAACGGAGACCATGTTCCTCTAAACTGATCTAGCCTGTCCGAGAGGACAAGTCTTAATCTTTCCAAATGAAGTGTCTACAACATTTCTGTAATCCACATTTTAATAGTGGGGTTGGTAGGACCTTTCCAAAATTTTAGTATTAATTATTTACCAATTATTAAACTATAATCGATAAAAATTTGTTGTTTTGTTGTTAGTGATTGATCAGTTTCTAATATACCTAATATAATTAATTTAGAATCTGGATATAGATTTGTATTAACTACCTTCGAAATTATCTTAAACATTTCTGACCATAAGTTAGTAATTTTAATACATTTGGTAAATGAGTGCGTTAGGTTGGCTTCTAGGTGTTGACATTTGTCACATATAGCAGAAACATTTGGAAAAATTCTATTTAATTTGGACTTTGAGAGATGTAATCTATGTAAAATTTTAAATTGTATCAGAGAGTGTCTGGCATTTAATGAGCAGTAGTGTATATGTTGTAAACTTTCCTCCCATACTTCTAAACTAATTGATTGTCCTAATTCACTTTCCCATGCTTGCCTATATATTTCCGACGGTGGTGCATCATTTTCCAATAAAATATTATAAATATATGATATTAATTTTTCTGTGTTCGGATGTTTATTTAAACATTCATCTAGAATTTCTGTCTTTCTATTTCTAAATTCTTGTGTATTTGATTTAACATAATCTCTAATTTGTAAATATCTAAAATATTCTTTTGAGTGTAGTCCACATTTTTGTTGTAATTCTTGAAATGAAAGAAAAAGGTTTTCCCTATAGAGATCCCGTATCTTATTAATTCCATAATTTTTCCATTGTGAAAAACCTTTATCCATCCTAGAGGGTTTAAAAGTGATATTGTTTGCAATATGAAGATCCAGTGGTATACATTCCAATTTTAAAGATTTTTTTAATTGTTTCCAAATACATATCCCATTTTCTATTATTGGGTTTCCTCTATAAGTTTTTTAATGTAATTTGGTATTAGCAAATATAATCGAGCTAATTTCAAAAGGTAAACAATCTTCCTTTTCCAATTTTAACCAATTCGGCTGTATATCTAATTCTTCCAACCAAAAATTCATATTTTTAATATAAACTGCCCAATAGTAAAACATAAAATTAGGCAATGCTAAACCTCCACTTATTTTTGCTTTACATAGATGTTTCTTATTTATTCTATGGCTCTTATAATCCCAAATAAAATTTGTAATTATAGAATCCACCTTCTTAAAAAAAATTTTGGGAAGATATATCGGGATCATTTGAAATAAATATAATAATTGCGGGAGAAAAATCATTTTTATTGCATTTACTATTTTAAAGGGAAATTGTTGTAATATATGTGGATTACTTTCCATTATTGGCATGATTTCACTTTTATTCTGTATCCTGAAAACGAGCCAAATTGAGTTATTAAATTTAATGTTTGGGATACTAACTTCAGGTTTTGTAATGTAAATTAATACATCATCTGCATATAAGGAAATTTTATGCTCAGTGTCTTTAGTACTACACCCATATATTTCAGGATGGGACCTCACGCTTTCTGCTAATGGTTCTATTGCGAGTGCGAATAATAGTGGGGATAATGGGCATCCTTGTCTACAACCTCTAGATAAATTAAATTTAGCTGATAACATTTGATTTGTCGATATTCTAGCTGTTGGGTTAGTATATAAAAGTTTTACCCATGTGCTAAACTTCTCGCCCAATTGAACCATTTTCATAACTGAAAATAAATAGGGCCATTCCACCTGGTCGAATGCTTTCTCAGCATCTAACAAAATAATTGCTAGATCTTTGTTAGTACTTCTCTTTGAGTATATAATATTGAATAATCGTCTCAGGTTATATGAGGAGTAGCGTTTTGGTACAAATACTGTTTGGTCCGGATGTATTAACTTATTAATTACTGTACTTAATCTTTGTGCGAGGATTTTAGTTAATATTTTTTGATCAGTATTTAGGAGAGCTAGAGCTCTATATGAACCTGGATCATCCAGGCCCTTATCTATTTTTGGTATAAGTATTATTATAGATTCATTTAGTGTTTCTGGTCATTTCTGTTGGGTATAGATATGTTCATACAGTGTCTTTAAACGCGGAGCAATCAGACGCGGGGCATTTTTTTAAATTATTAATAGTGCAACCTTAATTCTGAAGAATTCCAAAGAGCACTGTTGTCAAAGTTCGTCTCTTAAAGAAAGCAGACAGCAACAAAATTGTTAACGGTAAACCAAAGCAATCTTTTAATCAATTTGCCAGACGGGAGTGGCGAGATCTACACACGTTGCTCAGTGCTTCTCGGGCTCCACTCAAAGAACAAAGGAGAGTAATTATACATTTTCTTATCAATAAAACACATCTTGTAAATCTGAGTGAAAGATCCGTAGCCTAAGGGAAACAAGGGAGGCTGGACCCATATATTTGCAATGTCAGCCTTATTCTCAAATCTTGGCACAGCTTCAGTACCGCTGCCCGTTCCGGAAGGACAACTAACTCCATTTGTTTTCAAATGACTTCCATCTTAGTTCCAGAATGGGCATCCGTCTGTGAACTAAAACAAGCTTGTAAGACTTGGATGAAAGCCACTACCTTGTCCTTAGCTGGGGCAGAAAGTTCAGACAGATATCTAATATGGTGCTGTGCCCAGACAATACATCTCTATGTTAATATATTGTTTCAGTGGTTAGTATAAACCAAGCTTCGAAGATTTTCCCAGATTTTATTCTGCTGGGACAATTGTCTTTTAAATTTGAAAAATCTGTTTTTCAGCAAATCTCCATTTTTAATTTACGGACCAAGTTAAATTCATTCACAGTGAGGTCAGGATAAACTTGCTTTATTTGTCACGTACGGCTCAAATGCATCAAAATTTTCTTTTAAAAATACACTTTAAAATGCCTAAGAAGGAACTGCAGATGCTGGAAAATCAAAGGTAGACAAAAATGCTGGAGAAACTCAGCGGGTGAGGCAGCATCTATGGAGCGAAGGAAATAGGCAACGTTTCGGGTCAAAACCCTTCTTCAGACTGATGTGAGTGTGGGGGAGGTGGGAAGAAGAAAGGAAGAGGTGGAGCCAGTGGGCTGAGGGAGAGCTGGGAAGGGGAGGAGAAAGTAGGGACTACCTGAAATTAGAGAAGTCAATGTTCATACCGCTGGGGTGCAAACTGCCCAAGCGAAATATGAGGTGCTGCTTCTCCAATTTACGGTGGTCCTCACTCTGGCCATGGAGGAGGGCCAGGACAGAAAGGCCGGATTCGGAATGGGAGGGGGAGTTGAAGTGCTGAGCCACCGGGAGATCATTGCGAACCGAGCGGAGGTGTTTGGTCTGTGTGAGAGTGTGTGTGTGATAGAGCATGTGTGTGATAGTGTGTGTGTGAGAGAGTGTGTGTGTGATAGTGTGTGTGTGAGAGAGTGTGTGTGTGATAGTGTGTGTGTGAGAGAGTGCGTGTGTGAGAGAGAGAGGGAGTGTGTGTGAGAGAGAGAGAGAGAGGGAGTGTTTGTGTGTGAGAGACGGAGTGGGAGATGGGAGTGTGTGAGAGTAGGGGGGCATGAGAGGGTGGAGTGGAGAGAATTTGTACACCGGGGGGAGAGAGATGAGAGAACGGGGAGAGAGGAATGTATACATGCAGCTTTAAGGGACATTGGTATTGCATACAGTTCAGGTCATTCCATTACAGGACTGATGTGGAGGCTTTGGGGAAGGTGCAGAGATGGTTAACCAGAATTATTTAAAAACAAGGAACTGCAGTTACTGGTTTACAAAAAAGGACACAAAGTGCTGGAGTAACTCAGCGGGACAAGCATCATCTCTGGAGAGAAGGAATGGGTGACCGAAGAAACGATCTGAAATGTTACACATTCCTTCCACCATTTTGTGTTTACCTAAACAGCGCCTATCTATCCACGTGGCGGTGTGCCAGCAGGCTGGAGGAGCGGGCAAAGGCCTTGCCACAGAGCAGGCAGGTGAAGGGGCGCTGGCCGGTGTGTACTCGCCGGTGCTCTAGCAGGTGGTCAAGGCAGGTGAAACTCTTACCACAGGACGGGCAGGGGAGGGGATGCTCACCACTGTGGGTACGCCGGTACTGCCGCAGGCTGGACATGCGGGTGAAACCCTTGCCACACTCAGCGCACACAAAGGGTCTCTCTCCGGTGTGTATCCGCTGGTGCTCCCGCAGCCCCCATGCTCTCTTATCACAGTGGCAGCAGCTGCTCGCCGGCGTGGGCCCGCCGGTGCTGCCGCAACCCCCGCGAGCTGTCAAAATCCTCACCGCAGTACGGGCAGTCGTAGGGCTGGCCATTGGTGTGCAGGCGCTGGTGAGACAGGGCATGGGAGGCCATGGCAAAGTCCTCTCCACACACTGGGCTGGGGATGGGACGGTCGCCTGCGTGCACCCGCTGGTGGGACAGCAGCTTGGAGGAGCGGGTGAAGCCCTTGCCGCACTGGGCGCAAGTGTAGGGCCGCTCCCCGGTGTGGGTGCGCTGGTGCACTAGCAGGCTGTGAGACTGGGTGAAGCTCTTGCCGCACTGGGCGCAGGTATTGGGGCGCTCGCTGTTGTGGGTGCGCTGGTGCACCAGCAGGTTGGAGGAGCTGGTGAAATCCTTGCCGCACTGCGCGCAGGTGAAGGGGCGCTCGCCGGTGTGGGTGCGCTGGTGCACAAGCAGGTTGTGGGACTGGGTGAAGCCCTTGCCGCAATGGGCGCAGGTGTAGGGGCGCTCGCCGGTGTGTGTGCGCTGGTGCACCAGCAGGTTGTGGGACTGAGTGAAGCCCTTGCCGCAATGGGCGCAGGTGTGCGGGCGCTTCCCAGTGTGGGTGCGCTGGTGGGACTGCAGGTTGCCGGAGCTGGTGAAGCCCTTGCCGCACTGGGTGCAGGTGTAGGGGCGCTCGCCGGTGTGTGTGCGCTGGTGCACCAGCAGGTGACTGGACTGGATGAAGCCCTTGCCACACTGGGTGCAGGTGTAGGGGCGCTCGCCGGTGTGGGTGTGCTGGTGCTCCAGCAGTTTCTCAGAGCGGGTGAAGCCCTTGCCGCAGTCGCTGCAGGTATAGGGGGGTTCGCTGGCATGCACACGCCTGTGCACCTTCATGTTCTTGGATGACTTGAAGCCTTTGCCGCAGTCGGAGCAGGTGAAGGGTCGCTCACTGCTGTGCACCTGCTGGTGCCGCCGTAGCGCTGACAACTGGGCAAAGCTCTTGCCGCAGGTGGAGCAGCCATAGGGCTTCTCGCCCGTGTGCACCCGCCGGTGGATCTTCAGCTCATTCACTGTCTTGAAGCTCTTGCCGCAGTCGCAGCAGGTGAAAGGCATCGTGCCGGAGTGCACGCGGTTGTGCCGCTGCAGGCTGCTAGAACAGGTGTAGCTCTTGCTGCACTCCGAGCAGTCGAAGGGACGTTCTCCCGTGTGAACCCGCCGATGGCCCTCCAGCTCGCTCGGGCACTGCCAGGCCTTGCCACACACGTCGCACTCATAACGCTTCTCCTTGCTGTGCCCCATCATGTGGTCCTCCACCGAAGCTCAGCCCCTCGAAGCTCAGCCCACACACCGAGCAGGTGGGGGGGGGGGGGGGGGCAGGGGCTCACTAGAACCCTGGCTACCCTCAATGGCCGCTCACATCCCCGTCTCTCCGCCAACAGCAACGGCGCCTAAACCCTGCAGGAGCGGAACACAGAGGGTCAACAAGCTGGCAAACAGGACATCACTAGCACATATTGGGTGCGTTTATGGCGGAGGAAACCGATAAATAATTGTGTGCGGCACAGTGGCGCAGCGGTACAGTTGCTGCCTCACCGCCAGAGACCCGGGTTCAATCCTGACTACGGGTGCTGTCTGTGTGGAGTTTGAACGTTCTCCCCATGACCTGCGTGGGTTTTTACTCCGGGTGTTCCGGTTTCCTCCAACATTTCACAGACGTTCAGGGTTGTAGATTAATCGGCCTCCGCAAAATTGTTAAATTGTCCCTAATGTGCGTAGGATAGTGCTAGTGTACGGGGTGATCGCTGGTCGGCACGGACTCCGCGGGCCGAAAGACCTGTTTCCGCGCTGCATCTCGAAACTAAAGTAAACCAAAGAAGGGTCTCGACCCAAAATGCAACCCATTCATTCTCTCCACAGATGCTGCCTGACCCGCTGAGTTACTCCACAACTTTGTGTCTATCTTCTCCACAGATGCTGCCTGACCCGCTGAGTTACTCCACAACTTTGTGTCTATCTTCTCCACAGATGCTGCCTGACCTGCTGAGTTACTCCAGCATTCTCTCTCTGTCTCACTCTCTCTCTCTCTCTCTGTCTCACTCTCTTTTCCTCTCTGAACCTCTCTTGTCTCTTTGTCTCTGTAACTGTCTCTCTTTCTCCCTCTCTCACCATCTTTCTCTCTCTCTCTCTCTTGTAACCTCTTAATCCAAAGCACACGGTATTGGGGGTTCAGTATTGATGTGGATAGAGAACTGGCTGGCAGACTGGAAGCAAAGAGTAGGAGTAAATGGGTCCTTTTCAGGATGGCAGGCAGTGACTAGTGGGGTACCGCAAGGCTCAGTGCTGGGACCCCAGCTATTTACAATATATATTAATGATCTGGATGAGGGAATTGAATGCAACATCTCCTAGACACAAAGCTGGGGGGCAGTGTTAGCTGTGAGGAGGATGCTAGGAGGCTGCAAGGTGACTTGGATAGGCTGGGTGATTGGGCCCATGCATGGCAGATGCAGTATAATGTGGATAAATGTGAGGTTATCCACTTTGGCGGCAAAAACAGGAGGGTAGATTATTATCTTAATGGTGGCCGATTAGGAAAAGGGGAGATGTAACGAGACCTGGGTGTCATGGTACACCAGTCATTGAAAGTAGGCATGCTGGTGCAGCAGGCTGTGAAGAAGGCGAATAGTATGTTGGCATTCATAGCAGAAGGATTTGAGTACAGGAGCAGGGAGGTTCTACTGCAGTTGTACAGGGTCTTGGTGAGGCCACACCTGGAGTATTGCGTACAGTTTTGGTCTCCTAATCTGAGGAAAGACATTCTTGCCATAGAGGGAGTACAGAGAAGGTTCACCAGGCTGATTCCTGGGTTGTCAGGACTTCCATATGAGGAAAGATTGAATAAACTCGGCTTGTACTCGCTGGAATTTAGAAGATTGAGGGAGGATCTTATAGAAACCTACAAAATTCTTCAGGGGTTGGACAGGCTAGATGCAGGAAGATTGTTCCCAATGTTGGGGAACTCCAGAACAAGGGGTCACAGTTTAAGGATAAGGGGGAAGTCTTTTAGGACTGAGATGAGAAGATCTTTTTTCACACAGAGAGTGGTGAGTCTGTGGAATTCTCTGCCACAGAAGGTAGTTGAGGCCAGTTCATTGGCTATATTTAAGAGGGAGCTAGATGTGGCCCTTGTGGCTAAAGGGATCAGGGGGTATGGGACGACGACGAAGATGACGACCACAATGAGGCCAAACATCTAGGACAGGGTTCAGACCACGGGCACACGGCTCGTAACCCGAAAAACCACGCCTTTTCTTACAATTTGTTTTCGCGGGGTTGGGGCAGGCGAGCCGACCTGAGAACTGTGGCCAGTCTGTGGGACACGAGCCGACCTGGGAACGGCAGCCAGTCTGTGGGACACGAGCCGACCTGGGAACGGCGGCCAGTCTGTGGGACACGAGCTGACCTGGGAACTGTGGCCAGTCTGTGGGACACGAGCCGACCTGGGAACTGTGGCCAGTCTGTGGGACACGAGCTGACCTGGGAACTGTGGCCAGTCTGTGGGACACGAGCCGACCTGGGAACGGCAGCCAGTCTGTGGAACACGAGCTGACCTGGGAACTGTGGCCAGTCTGTGGGACACGAGCTGACCTAGGAACTGTGGCCAGTCTGTGGGACACGAGCTGACCTGGGAACGGCAGCCAGTCTGTGGGACACAAGCTGACCTGGGAACTGTGGCCAGTCTGTGGGACACGAGCTGACCTGAGAACTGTGGCCAGTCTGTGGGACACAAGCTGATCTGGGAACTGTGGCCAGTCCCTGGGACACGAGCTGACCTGGGAACGGCAGCCAGTCCCTGGGACACGAGCTGACCTGGGAACGGCAGCCAGTCCCTGGGCATGCAGAATGCCAACTTGATCATTATGGACACTTTGGGCCAGCCATGTACATGTTGTATAACTGACTCTATGCAGATCTGAATGGGCTTAGAATGACCATTTAAGCAAAATTGCCCTCACTTTCCCCATTTGGATTCTTGAGATTAATATCCCTTTGCTCTGTTAACAGTGTTAAAGTACTCATGAGGTCGAGCCCGGAAAGGGAACATGTTATTTGTTTTAGTTTGCTGTAATTTGTTAGTTGATTTTTTGTCGACTGCCATAATTTCTGAAATAGTCTTAAAGTAACTTAACTGTTATAAAGCAGTAACAAGTGATTTTTGTCCAAACAATTGGAACTTGTATAAAATGTTTGAATTATTAGCAGGGCTGCCAACTCTCATGCATTGAGCGTGAGACTCACGCATTTCACAAAATTCTCATGCTCTCACGCTGATCACAAAATTATACAATGAGAATAGGTCCTGTTTTGCTTAACAAATAGTGTAGCAAGGAATTGCAGATACTGGTTTAAACTGAAGATAGACACTAAAAACTAGACAAACTCAGCAGGACAGGCAGCATCTCTGGAGAGAAAGAATGGGTGATGTTTGGAGTTGAGACCTTCAGTCTGAAGAGTTTGAAAACCAGCCATAAAACACAATGACTGGACATGTGTGTTATCCAACTAAGGGCAGAAATCAGAATCATGTGTTCATCTTTATTCACGTGACACCATAATAAATATATTACAGAAAAATAATGTAATGGGGTGGCACGGTGGTGCAGCGGTAGAGCCTCACTACCACATGGGTTTTCTCTGGATATTCCCGTTTCTCCCATATCCGAAAGAAGTGCAGGTTTGTAGGGTAATTGGCTTCTGTAAATTGTCCCTGGCGTGATGGATGGAATTGGTGTATGATAGACTGCTGGTCGGTGTGGACCTGCTGGGTGGAAGGGCCTGTTTCCATATATATTTTTACATATATATCTTAATTTCATTGAACCATATATGATTGAATATGTGGCATTATTTTCATCTTGTTTCTATATTCAAAAGGTGAGGTTGAAACCGTCTGAAGAAGGGTCTCGACCCGAAACGTTGCCTATCTCCTTCGCTCCATAGATGCTGCTGCACCCGCTGAGTTTCTCCACCAATTATGTCTACTTTCGATTCTCCAGCATCTACAGTTCCTTCTTGAACAAGGTTGATTGATTTATTTGTGCAGAACAGTGATGGAAGTCTGACTTTTGCTTTGTTTCTCTGAGTTTTTCTCTATATATATGCACAACAGCAGGAATATAATCTGATTTCCATACTTGAATGTAGACATTCATGTGCTGCATCTGTTGGGCAGAGCCTGGCTCTATTGTGGAATGTAATTAGGAATGTAATTTAGCCTAACCTTATTCATACCTAATCCAATTTAAAGCATAAATGTTGCATCCAAGTGTGAGTTAAAAGACTCGCTACAGTATGCACCAGATTGCACAATTTCAAGCTGAAAAATGTAAAAGCTCCGTACCAACACTCCCCCCCCCACCCCACCCCCGTCACTACCTCCCTCACAATGTTGGCAGCCAGACTGCGGGCTGGCAGGGGAGAATCGGCCGAAGGGCCTGTTTTGGCCACTCCGGGCTCCCCACATCCACATTGGGGGGGGGGGGGGGGGGGTTTGGGGCAAATGGTTTGGAAATGAGACAGAAATCAGTTATCAAACCCGCCGACAAGGGAGGTGCCGTGGTAGTCTGGCGCGTTGATCTCTACAAAGCTGAGGCCACGGGCCAACTCTCGGACACCTCCTCCTACTTACCCCTGGACCATGACCCCACTGACGAGCACCAGGCCACCATCTCGAGCACCATAACCGGCTTCATCAACTCCGGCTCCCTACCCCCCCGAGCCTCCAACCTCATCGTTTCCCAGCCCCGCACGGACCGATTTTACCTTCTCCCCAAAATCCACAAACCCGACTGCCCCAGCAGACCCATTGTCTCTGCCTGTTCGTGCCCCACCGAACACATTTCCACATACCTTGACTCCATCCTATCCCCCTTTGTTAAATCCCTCCCCACCTATGTTCAAGACACCTCAGACACTCTCCGTCGGCTCCGCACATTCCGTTGTCCAGGTCCCCATCCTCTCATCTTCACCATGGACGTCCAGTCCCTATACACCTCCATCCCCCACCAGGATGGTCTCAAAGCCCTCCGGTACTTCCTCGACCAGAGGAGCAACCCATACCCATCCACTGACACCCTCCTCCGCCTAGCGGAGTTGGTCCTTACCCTCAATAACTTCTCTTTTGACTCCTCCCATTTCCACCAAACACAAGGCGTAGCTATGGGCACACGCATGGGCCCTAGCTACGCCTGCCTCTTTGTCGGGC